>CABFWB010003878.1:7000-39406 GCA_902151455.1 Timema bartmani | reverse complement strand
GGGTTTGTTGGCTTGGCATTCCTGGTCTTCTGCTGGCAGTAGTGGATATTTAATCGTCTACCATAGGAACATTTCCCCTTAAGAAAAAAAATACCTACGGTACCACAGGGAACGAAGCTCTGGACCTCTAGATTACTAGCGTAAAATACTGACCAAGACGGCCAATTCGAGTGTTTTGATCAGTACTCTAAATGAAAATAAAAACAATTATTAATTTTAAAGTCTTATAAATATTTATTTCCAATATTTATCTTACTTAGTATAACTATATGCAGAACCCCCATTCGTCTTTCTGCATTGTACAGCTGGGTCAGTAATACCAAGTTACAAGAATGATATGAGCTCCCAGGATAGTAGTAGCAATCTTACTACTATTATGAGGGTGAGGGGGCTCCCTAAGGAATAATAAAGCATCCTATTATGTGGCGACGACTTTGTTAGAGGGAAGCTGGAGGGAAGTATCTTTATGTAGGGGATTGTTAGTGGTTGTAGGAGGATAAATACTTTCACCAAGATCCTTTGTATTCTCTTAGTGTTGTAATATATTACAGCATTTGTATTTGAATACGGTGACCAGGTTTTCTATATTCTTAAATCCACCGTAATTTACTGCTTATAGTTCATTTAAATCGATTTCAAATAAAATAAACGTGTTTTAATCAACTTAGGAAAAAATTATTTTATTAGTTAAAATATCATATTTATTTAATCTATATCACTTCCAACTAGCTTCTTGTTAAATGTATTGCGTACCTCTTTAAAGAGTGATTTCATTATATGACTTACACATTGATACATAGATTGTGTTACAAATGGACATTTGGAGAGTATTAAAAATGGAACGTATTGTTTGTGGTAAACATAAATAACACTCTATATATGTACTATATGTATGTGTTATTTTATGAATAAATCAATCAATAAATAAATAATTATAGAAAGTGGAAGCTGCATATAGCATGACTTGAGTAATGAAATGTTAAATTAGATCAATTAACTTTTTATAACCGTCAGTGTGTCGGTCTGTAAGAAAATTGGGGTGAAAGTAAACTTATAAAAGTACAATTAACACTAAGTTCTAAGTCTAGTTCAAAACATTCATCGACTTATTGGGACAAACACATATGTATGTCTAGATATAATATTATGAAAATTGAAAAATTATACCTGGACACGAGAACTGAACCCGGGAATATGATATCTAGATGGAGTAATCGTCACTAAAAGCATAAATAATAGCTTTGGCTATTTAATTCGCTACATATGTATGTACTTGAATTAATCGTAATATATGTGTAATTGATGGTTCTTACGTGACCCTTGTAAAGTATTCCGATTTTTTGCTTTCAAACTGGACTAAAATGGCTAGACAAAGGAACAATAATTGCTTTATAGTCTTGGTAAATATATATATATATTAAAAGAGTGCATTTTCCACTACTCCTTCCATGTCAGTAATGTTTATTGAATACTTTATTTAGCGAAAGCTGTAGAAAACTAAGATAGCATTGATTATTATAGAAACTTTTTAATATAAACTGTGCTGGGCTTGATTCCGAATGTTTGATTTTTCCCTGAGGACTGTGGGGCTTAAGAAACCAACACAAAAACTTGATTTGGGAAGAACATTGCCTCTTTAACAGTCAAACTTACAGAGGTGTGAAATACTCTTTGCATGTACTGTACACTCTTTTTTGTACTGAACGGTTGCAGTCATATCTTGACGGACTGAATTATAGCCGCCATATTATGAACTAATCGGCCCTGTGGTGTAGTGGTTAGTGCACCTAGCTATGATCTAAGGGGTCGCGGGTTCAATACCCAGCTGGTAACTTGGGTATTCTTCCCGAGAGGGGAACAACCCCAATGATCACCAGGTTTTGGTTAGTTAAACCTAAGTTAGGTTTAAGTGTTTCTAGTGGTTCCACACCCTTATACTCACTATCACCATCACCTCATCTCATCGGGACATGGAAAGAGCATCCATGGAATGGATGTGAGATTAGAATATTTAGGCTTCCCCTGAACAACGGTACATAGAAACTGGCTAATCTTTTCACAAACTGGACAACGAGGGATGTAGCCCAAATGCACAAATTATTATTATTATTATTATTATTATTATTAATAATAATAATAATATTGTTGTTGTTGTTTTATAAACTACATCATAGTGGAACCATGCATGGTAATATTGATACTTTTTAAGGTATACAAAAGATACAAATAGGTTTTAAGAGTCCAGGGGTGCATAAACATGTGAGGCACTCTACTTTTAAAAGGCACATTTAATTTTATGATTATAATATGATAAGGGAAAGTACCCGAATATCGTCCCCTCTCCTAATCTCATCCCCCATCATTATTGGTCTGTTAAGTGCTGTAACCTACCGGTAGCTCATGGAAGTTGTACCGAGAACTAAAACAGCCATTATGTGTGAGAATGGTGCAGTTGCAAGACGCGCAAGTGTGTCATTGTATTAGTTTTTTGAAATCACAATATCAGAGTTTTTGATAACATTAATTTGATCAACAGCCAACCAAGCTAAGATATGCTTTCTGCTTTCTTATTCACCCTGATCATAGAGTGTGGGGAGCATTGCTCGTCTTTGTTTGACCAATAGTGAGTTATCTTTATTTGTTTTAACAGTAAGGCCACCATATTGAAATGTGTTTAAGTGATCATTATCGTCCCCTAGATAGTTCCTAATCTCGCTCAGGGGACGATATTAAGAACCCAATTAAATTACAAAATTTTAAATATCCCATTCCCTTTATATTGAAGATGTCTTCACCAAATATTAAGAAACGTAACCTGGGATGCAAGAAACATGTGTGCCGCTATTGCAGCAGTTAGAAAAAAAGAAATGGGTTTAAAGAAAGCGTCAAAATCTTATAATGTGCCTAGATCTAAACTCAAAGATTATGTGAAAATAAAGAAGAAAGTATTGAAAAAATTGTTAAAGGTAGTTTGGGCAGGAAGCCTGTTCTTCCCAATGAGCTTGAAGAAGATAAGTTGGTGAGATATTGTTTAATAATGGAGAAACACTTCTTTGTCTTAACGACAAGGGACATAAGGCGCATGGCATTCCTACTAGCCATGAAAAACAAACTGTCACACCCATTTTATAACGAAAAAGAGGCAGCAGGAAAGAAATGTATTTCACGATTCTTTAAAAGACATCCTCAGTTAACTATTCGAAAGCCTCAACCAACCAGTTATTCCAGAGTGAAGGGCTTCACGCCCGAAAAAGTATCAAATTTTTTTTTTATTTTTTAAACCCGAAATGCAAAAAATTAATTTCTCACCCAATAGGTTATTCAATTTTGATGAAACTGGACTCACTTTCGTTCAACACAAAACAAGCAAAGTTGTGGCATTGAAGGGTAAGGGACAAGTGTCATCTTTATCCTCCACTGAAAGGGGTGCTCTTGTGATAGTGGTCACATGTATGTATGCCTCTGGAATGTTTGTTCCTCTGTTAATTGTGTTCCCTCGTAAGAATATGAAGAAAGATTTACTAGATGGAGTTACCCCTGGGACAATTGGTGGCACTCACATGACTGGATAGATGCAAGTGGACAGTTTTACCAAGTGGTTCACACATTTCATTGCTATTGTGAAACCCTCACTTACAGACACTGTGGTTCTTGTATTAGAAGAAACTACACACATGTTAGAAACTCAGACTTTATAGATATGGCTCTAGCTAACGGAGTGGCAATTGTGTGCCTACCACCTCACTATACACACCGTATGCATCCGTTAGATGTGGCTTTCATGAATCCGTTCAAAATATAAATTGAGAATTGGATTAAAACAACCCTGGTTGAGTAGTAACAAGCTATCAAATTACTAACCTAATGGGGAAAACTTATGTGAAATCAGCTACAGTAGAAGTAGCAGTAAATGGATTCTGAAAAGCTGGCTGGTTTATATGATATGAATGGTTTTCCAAGATCATGATATCATTTCAGAAGATCTACAGAAAAAAGAGAACAAAAACGGTGACCCTCCTTTCACTTTACCAGCAGAAATAAATCCCGTCCCAACAATACAAAATAACAAAACTGCTGACCAGATTTCTCGCCAGGGAGCTGCAGTTCTTGTGACAGGATCACCACACAAAAACAAATTAATGGAGGATCGTGCTCAAAAAGAAGCCAATGAAANATTACTTCATTTCAGAAGATCTACAGGAAAAAAAGAACAAAAACGGTGACCTTCCTTTCACTTTACCAGCAGAAATAAATCCCGTTACAACAATACAAAATAACAAAACGGCTGACCAGATTTCTTACCAAGATGCTGCAGTTCTTGTGAAAGGATCACTACACAAAAATAAAGTAATGGATGATCGTGCTCGAAAAGAAGCCAATAAAAAAAAGAAGCGAGAGATAGGCGAGAAAATACAATTTGCATAAAAAAATAAATTAAGGACTACGCTACCAAATTCGTCAAATTCTCAGAGAGGTAAGCGAGAAAAGAGGGGTAAGCTAGGACCACAGAAACGTTGCGATAAACGGAGTACGGTTTCCTCGTCATCATCAGAAGACGAAGATGACCATCTGAGTTTTGTAGAAACGGATGATGAAGACGGTGAAAATGATGAAGATGATCAGTGTTTTGTGTTTGATAAATGGTTCTCCAATAATAAACATGGTGGGAAATGGGTTCAGTGTACAGAGTGTCATCGGTGGGGTCACACTGTATGTTGCGGCTATAACAGCAATAGAAAAACATGTAATTGTGAGATTTTTTTTAATGGATAGCTCTATGAATCTATCTTAATATTTACATAGCTAAATAAACAGAGTATTACTTGATTATGATAGTTATTTGTGATGCTTCATGACTTTTTTGTAGGGGTTGAAAGAGGGGGACGATATTAGGAGAACTGTAACCCTAATTTGGTTCTTTGTAGCTATTTATAAAATATTAAAAACATATAACTAACTTTTTTTTCAATTTAAACTCAAGAAATTATTAATACATTGTTATTAGAATATAACTGATTAATAAAAAAAAAGTGTTTCCACCCTTTCTCTGAAATTCAGATACTTTCCCTAAGGTAGAGAAGGATTTACTATATACATTAAAATCGATTAATGTTATGAATTTGATGATATTGGTTTCAAACATAATCTATTGGTGGGATACATGACTATGTGGCGCCCCGAAACATTATAAAATGTTTAGGTGGCTAACACTTAGGCCTAGTTTTATAACAGTATCATTGATATAATATTCCGATAGTTCAACATAGATACAAACCGGTAGATACACTCAGTTAATTTAGATGCCATCTGCAATCAAACTAAGTTAACATATATCTGAAACTGAAATCCTTAACCAATGAACAATAATTATAAGCTCAAGTTAAAGGAGTAGCAAAAATATACTATGTATATTTGTTTAAAGTTTGGATATCAATTCACGAGTATTCGAGACACTGTAAACACTTAATACAAGTCAATTTATTAAAAATTATAGTTCATCCATTATATGCTATCTTGGATAACAAATTATGTTTGACTGCTTAAAATAACTATGGCCAAACAATTATATATAAAAACTTGTACAGTCATAAACACACTAAACGAACATTACATAAGAGACTTGAAATTCTATACTCAACCCACAAGGATTCTAATAAACAACGTTGGGCTTAGACTCAGACCTAAATAGAATAAGCATATTTTTGACTACATAACTTTAGAAAATCTACTCAACGATAAGGGTCTACAAAATGCATACATATAGTTAGAGGATAAAACTTATAATAGGATTAAAATATACATTAACATATAAACAAATATTATAGAGACATACATACATGCATAAATAGATAATCTACGTTTCCATTCATATAAACCTACAAAGGAACATATCATACATACATACATACATACATACATACATACATACATACATACATACATACATACATACATACATACATACCAAATTATATATCATATCCACACATACATACAAACAAATATAGATATATATTATATTTAAGAAAAAATCCTTTTTAAAATCTGGGTGGATAAAAAGTTAATTTTTGTCATTGCTTGATCAACTTTTACAATCTCAAATCAAGAGTACGTATTGTAACCGTGAAAATTTTCTACTTGTAGATTGTGACGGGTCTTGTTTTATGTGTGTCCAAACCAAAAAAAGTGGATTTTACCATTTTGTCTCTCCCCATGTCTATTTGTCTGTCTTTCCCTAGCCATATATCTAAAATAGTTTGATGGATACTGTTTAAACTTTATATCTAGATGTTATAGGACATTTACTTAGAATTTTTATTTTTTATTTAACATTAGCTTTCAATCTAGGGCCTAAGGGCAGCTTGATTACAAGTGATTTTTTTTAAGTTTAATTTTTCAAAATATAAATCTAACGTATTGGTTTTAAAAGGGTATCTAAGAAAGGTTTGACTTCCCAAATAAAACCATATACTTGGTTTTTATTTATTATTTTAGCACCGGGCTGTATGCTTAAAAAATTTTAAAGGTAGTTTAGTGTGAGTGATTTCCGAAAATTTTATCTATTTTGAAAATGGCTTTAACCATTTGGGTTAGATTGTATTTCTTGTTGTTTAACTAAAAAAATCTACCGTAGTTTTTGGGCGGAAATTTGTTTATAGGTAGACTTAAGACTGAAAATTCAAAAAAACTTAAATAACCTTTAAATAACCACAGATATTTGTTTCCAAAGGGGTTTCTTGGGAGCGTTTGAAATGAAAATTGCGTTCCATACTTGTGTTTTTTAGATAATATTTTGTTCGACAGTAATTTACAAATGAATAAATTTCAAAAGCTTAAATATTTTAAATTTTTTTCAAATGTTTTGAATTCAATAGGGTATCTTAGAACTGTTTTACATGACAAATAATAATTTACTTGTTCTTGTTGTAAGAGCGTGTACATGTATAGTATTTGTTTAATGTATTTAATGATTTGTTTACAAATTGGTATATTGTGAGTGTTTGACATGACAAATAACACTGCATACCGTACTAGCTTTTTGGGTAAAATTAAGTTCAAAGTAGTTTACTAATAAATGATTTTAAAAATATCTTAAACCTTTTAAAAATGGCTCCAACGTATTGTTCATAATGGGCATCCTATCGAGTAAGAAGTTTTTTAGAACATCAATATTTTTTTATATCTTTTTGTTTTTCATATAGACATTTTTAATAGTAGTTTAGTAATGACTGATTAAAAACAATCTCTCATATCAAGGATAAGGTATTGAAATCGTTAAAATTTCTGACCTTTATATAATGAGGTATCTTTACGGTTTATGTGTGTCTGAACCCAAAAAATAATCTCTACAATTTTATATGTCATGTTTGTCCCTGTTCATAGATCAAAAACAATTTGATTATATTTGGAATTTATAGGGATATATTTCAGGATTTTTTCTTTATTTGGACCCTCGCCCTTAAATTAAGTGAAGTTTAGTGATGATTGATTTTTTAATTCAAATTATTAGAAAATGGTTTTAACGATTAAAATTATAATGGGTATCTAGGGAGCAGTTAGCCTCTCAAATAACATAGTATACTTATTTTTAAATAAAGATTCTTTAAGGGGTAGTTTAATGACTTTTGTTTTTCGAAAATTTTAAATATTTTGAAAATGGCTATAACTATTTTGCTTCAAATATATATCTTGGGAGTGTTTGACATGACAAATCTAATTGTATACTTGTTTTATGGTGGAAAATTTATTAAATCGTATTTTATTGATGACATTTTATTTAAATATTTGAATTTTTTTATATTGTCTCTATTGAACTGATTTAAAATTGGTATTTGCTAAAATTTTTAACATTATAAATAGCCAAGAATATTTGTTTTTATAAAATAAATCATTATATAATAGCTAAACGGTGAATGATTTTTGTAAATTTTGATTCTTTTGACAATAGCTTAAACTATTTTGTTTTAAATTGGTATCGGGATACTAATTAACATGATCTAAAATAACTTATTTTTATTTTTCTAAGATAAATTAATTAAAGGGTGGTTGTTTTACTTACGATAAATTATAGAATGGTTAAACATTTTTAAAATGGTCTCTATGGGTTCTAAAGGGTTTTGCGGGATTAATTTTTCATGATAAACCAGAATACATTTCTATTTTTATAAATTACAAATAGTTTTAAGGTGGTAAATGAATAACTTATTTTTGAGAATTTGAAATTTTCTTAAAAAAATTTGAAAATTTGGTTTAAAAAGTCTTTATAAATAGTGATTATAGCGATTAAAAGGATTGTAGGTTGGTTTTTATGAAGAAAACTTACTTAAGGTTCTTAAAACCTTTTTTGAAAATTTTCTTCCAAGCAATAGTACAAAATATGAGAAAGTTTGTGCGATGATGTCACAATTACAAGTTTTAATTTCTCTTGACCCCTCGAAGAGAGAAATAATGTGATCGTCAAGAAATCGAGCCTTAATTTTTGATAAATGTCAACGTTTCATGACCCATTGAAACATAAAAAGTGTTTTTTTGTGATGCTGTATATCTGTATATTAGACTGGAGCCAAACATAATTTACCGATCAGGATAAAACTTGGCATCTAGGGTTTTCATATGATCAGAGAAAATAACAATATTCTCAAAATCCTCTCAAACGATTTTGATTAAATGTTGTAGCTATACAATGCTTAGCATTATAGACCAAATTGAAGCTTTAATTTTTCCATTAAAATGTCTTTGAGGCTACTATAAATCAAAAGAAATTTCCAATTTTGACTACATCTCTGTAACTATTTGAGATACGAAATAATTTATCATTGTAAAGATATATAGCTACTAAATATAAAAATATTTTTTTAAATACATGTTTATAGAATCAATAATTTCTGTGCTATAAGGAAGTACATTTTTTGTATTCATGTTTTTAAAAATGAAATTTATGGTTATTCTCTTTGGTGGACAGAGATGCTCCTCTATTCAAGATGTTGATCTAACAATGCATATTATTAACTGCATTCTCTTTTGTGTCATGTTCTTGTAACAGTGTAAATTATTTCATTAAAATATTTACGAGTCTATAGTAGATGTCTATATAAATAGTTCTCTCATATTAGAATTCTATGGTACAGCAATCCCTGTGGTCCGCTACTTGACAGGTCCAAGGAATGCCTGACTAAAGAGTTTCAACTGTACACTCATTTCACATTGAAACTTAGAAGTCTTACCATGACTGAGTGCAATATGTTAATATATTATAAGTTACACCATTGAGGAACTTAACAAGGTATGCTTAACGTATAACCTTATAAATTTGCGAAAACTGAACCCCCATTAAGACGTATTACAATAAATAATTTCAAGTTTTCACCTGCACCATATATAAATAGGTCTAAGGCTTCATACTTTTAAGAAACTTGACTGTCAGCTACGGGGAACTCGTGGCTCGATTCCGATCATGTGTATAGAGGGTGGCTTTCCCAAAAGTTTCCTAATCTCTATATCTACGCTAATTCGGATATCCTTCTTTTTAATTTTACTTTGCTAATCCCTTCCCCAATAGAGTAAATATTCATATATCCCTAACAAGCAATAATAATTTATCAAAAGAACCAAAAGTAAACGTTTTTTCAATTGATAGATGACCTAGGCTATCTAATACAGTAGATTGTGATCCACTTTGTTTATTCAAACAGTATTAAAGTAATTTAAAACATACATCGATAGGAATTGAAACGATGAACCTTCAATTTAATGCGCATTTCTTTGTAAACCAAGCTTTTAGATCCATTTACATATTTATAGCCCATTCAACTTTACAGGGTATTCCTTAATATGTAGGACCCATTTCATGAGTGGTTCAGAGAAAATTAAACAAATAAAAATGTTCAGATAAATATATGTTCTATAGGACCTTGTTTCAAAGTAATAGTCATTTTTGCTTTCGACTGTGTATATCTGATTAACTTTTAAATAAGTGCTCTTGCACCTCAATGAAAGCCTGTAATCGTAGTTTCATGATATCTTTATTAGTTCAAATATTCCTGTTGTTTCTTGTATTCGCTGGCAGCCTTGTTTAATATGTTGGCCTTTTTTTAAAATAAAATAACAGAATTAAAAATATACATAATTAGATACAAATACATCAATAAAATAAATTAAAATTTAATTTTAAAAAATCGACATTATTTGAAGAAACATGAACCTTATTAACTTTTTAGAACCCATTAAATTTTATAAGTTAAACTTATGAACCAAATTCTTACATTTTTATAATTAAGTAAATTAAAAATAGGGTAATTATTATTATTATTTATTGAAACTGTCAATGGGTGTTGTGCAGACAATTTTCATTCAGAGGGTGATAAATATATAAGAATATGATGGCCTTAAGGTAGAAAATCACTCATTTAAGAAATCCTTAGTTATTCGAATAAAAGTGGCAGAACACATTCATTTATATACCATGCTTTCAAATGGGACATTTATCTTATTTGCTTGGTTAAGTAAATGAAGAGCATTAATCAGCGTTAAATGCCACAACATTTTAAGCTTGTAATAAGTTTGTCTTGATATTTGTTTTCACCATGCCTTAATACCTGTGTGGGTTATAATCGTATTAAGTAATTACGATATTAGGTTAAGGATGATGAAGGCATAATTTTAGAAAAGTGTACTTACAGTTGCATTGAGGGAGATTGGTAAACTATTTAGGAAAACCACCCTAAATACACACAAATGGGATTAGAACCCTGATAACTCCGTCATCAACAATCCAATTCAACACGAGATTGAAGCATTAGACCATGTGACCACAAATGTGGGCTTCAATTTTGTAGCACTTTGTTAATTTCCAATCATGTGCACATCAAAGACAAATTACAAATGATGTTGACAAAGTGATGGTTGGAGCACAGTTTTCTATTTATTTTCGGTGTTTTTTCCGCCCAGCCTTAGTACACGTAAAGAATATCCGAATCTATATTGTAGGGGAATATGTGACAAATAGTACTAGCTACATTTCGTACTACGCGACATTTCGTACCACTCAGGAGGATGGCTACCTGAGAAGGGTTTACTAACTACTTTAAAATATTTACGATGCAACAAATGGTACCACTTGATGGTAAGGTATCCAAAGGTTCAGTTTTAAATGCATTTAGGCAAATTTAATTTAATTAGTGTGTGAGATGCTTTTGATATGCAAGGTCACGTCGCAAAGGAGAATGGCAATAGTAGTGGAGCCTTTCAAGTAATTGAAATCTAACCTAACTTAACCTAGCTCGGCTTAACCTAACCTAACTTAACTTTATCTAACCTAGCTCAACCAACAGAAATTTTGACGTTCTCACGGCTATATTCTATCCAGTAATGAACCTTGCAAACACTTATTCTCTCTTTTTTTAGGTTAAATAGATTTAATTGGTACCATTTTTCGCATCGTAAATATTTCGAAGTCATTAGTAGACTCTTTTCAGGTAGGGTGGTATGAAATGTCGCGAAAAATCAAGTGGTACGAAAATTGCTGGTGCCATTTGTCGGGACACCGTTGTAGGTTGTATCTCAAGCATACACTCCATTTAACCTGAAAGTTAGCAGTCTTACAGTGATGGATTACATTATGTACTTATCTTCTAAGTTGTACCATAGTGTAACCATGCAAGGTAAGTTTGTTACCTTTAACAATAAACGAATAGTGCATTATATTAACGAAGTAGGAGCATATCAACATTATTTTGGAGTTTAAGGAAAGCAAAAGAGTTTTGTGAAGTGTGCATTACAACTTTGTACACCAAATGGTTTCCTAACTGGGACCAGAATAAGTGTGCACCTGGACTAAGATGTAAAGCTCATCTAGTTTGGTTTGACGGTGAAAGGTAGGTTGGGGTTTGATCACTTACTGAGAGAAAATGGGAGTATTTCCTAAACGGCCTTCCATTTTTCTTCTTCGTAAATGAGAGGACATTTTGTAAACAGTCTACTTTTATCATCTTTACGCTATGATTACAGCGGATTTACTAATTTTGTCAAGTCTTTGTGCAAACGTGAGTATTGACACTATAAAACTAATTATATGTAACTAATTTTGGGTAACAAGTAAATTGATACTCTTGACGGAGTTTGGTGGCCGGCAAAAAGCTCTGAGACTCTCGGTGGAAGCCGAGTCTAACTGATTTGGGGGCTCTGGCGGAGGATGACACCTCGATCAATGTGTCAAGAGTTCACGTCTAAATTACCGGTTGCCAGACTCTTGATGAATGCCACACATAAAGATATTTGGGTTCGAATTTTATACTTAAAACCAACTTGCACTTTCTTTATCATCTTATTATAAGCTAAGCATTAAACTAACTATAGAAAATCAACAAAATCCAGTTCTTGGCTCAGTAATTCATAACATTGAAAACTAAAGTCATTATTTTACAAATATTATTGTTTTTGGGCGTGATGATAATTGAACCGGATACTCTTAATTCCTTCAGAAGAATCACCATAGTAATAAAATACAAATCAACAATTCAATTATTAACAGTACTAATCTACAGTCATAATCCTGCACGAATATCTAACTTGTGCCTCTGCAAGATATAATATTCCACTTTAGCTGTACATAGTCTTCTATGTACAGAACATCGCATTTTTTAATTAAATATAAATTATATTGAACATATTGCTTTATATTCCGTTTTTATCACTGCGTATTTCTAAGCGTATGGGTCATACGCATTCTAATTAGGCCAGTGAAATAAGGAAGAAAAAGACATTTATGATTGTGAAGAAATGTACTAGCATTGGCGTTCAAGGAGTTCAAGGATAGTGGACAACTATTGACCATGAATGTCTTAAATACATCCTTCTGTGATTCTAACCCCAACCTCCCTATCATCCCTATCACCAACACACTAGACTAGTTGAGACTGACATTTAACCCGCTTCCCCTTAGACTTGGGTAATCAATATATATATATGTGTACATTTAAAAAATCAAAATAACCTCATTAGATCAAAATTTACAATGGCTGTAAGTAGGCCTGCACAAAACGATATATACGTATATATATATAATGTCTTTACTTCCCCAACCCGTAGGTCTACTTGTCAGGATGGCTTAGTGGGATGGACTAGGAAGTGACAAATATCCATGGGGTTTGTTTTGATCTTGTTTATTGAAATATATTATTTAATATAAGAGTGTATAAATGTGATGTAACATTTTTAGAACAAGTTGAAAGAGTTTGGAAAAAGATCCTCGTTCTGTCAGTATCCCTAATAAGCAGTTCTGCGCCCAGACCTATCTTCGTTGTTATAACTTTGACTAGTGTAGAACACACGGCTGCTCGACTATGCGCAGTTGTTAAATGACTCAGACTTCCAAAGTGGTTTGGAGGTCTTCCTCATTCGTACTAAACAGAGAATCAAACTGTAGGATATTACCCTCACAAGTAAGATCAACTTGGCAGATGAGTATTTAAAGCAGACCAGAGTAACCACCCTAATACAACTGATGTCCTTTCCATCCCCCTGTTCTCTAAAAAGTCTAAAACTAAATATTATTTACCACTAACAGAGGGGTTCCTTCACCTGAGTTAATTCTTATGGCAATACACTGTGTTGTGCTAGTTGGCAAAACAATCTCTGTTTCAAAAACATAACTTTATGCACGTGCACAATTGCTGACGTGAAACAATTGACAACTATTGCTTGGGCTTACGCCATCCTTGCATGCTTTTGATTACTAAAGTCTGTAAGTCATGGCAATTTCAAAATTATTTTTCTCCATAGTAGATTAAAGACGATGTAATACTTATATACTTATATAAATATTCCGAATGTAGTTAATAGTAGGTATATAATATAAAGGATCCAGTCAGATTTCAGATTTATTTATGAAGGAATTAATTTCGTAAAACATATTTTGATATAGTTTTTAAATCGTGAGTGTCTGTATTAATGTATTTAAAAAGTAAATAATTTTAAGCTTTCCTAGCGTGAATATAAAAGTAATATAGCTTAACGAAGCTACAGTGATGGTAATCCAAGGAGACATCCGGTTATTTATCATATATGGTGATAAAAATAAACCATTATTATCTCTTTGCCACAGCTAGCCCTTACCTTCTCCATTCAATTCATACGGTATAGCTAAAAAAAAAATATATGTATATATACAGCAAGATGATATGTATGGTTAATCTTTACGGCTCTGAAGGGGGCCACCTCAGTAAGCGAGAGATTTTCACGCAGATGTTCAGCTCTAACGCAATATTTAATTATATAATGGGTTATTTCAAAATATTATTCACGACAAAATAAAGTCGAAAGATTCCAACAGGACTCTTGATCCCTAACAACCCTATATATTGAGTTTTATTAATACAACTAAGAATTAAACTGTGACATTATCTAATTTCAACGACTTTCTAAGCATATTTGCTGAGATATGAGACTACGCTTGAGGAGAAAGAGCTCTAGATTTAGCCTTCATCTAACAAATACAGTGTTTTTTGATAGGTACATAAAATTAAATTTTAAGATATTTGAGAACTAGCAGCGCTCTTTCCTCTCTACCTTGGGACAAGAAGTTTCGTAGTTTACTTTATTCTCTTTTTTATTGACGTGACAAAGTATGATTGTAGGTGAAGTGTGAAAGGGTCTATGAGCTTAAACAGAATAGATAATTGTTGTTGCATAAATGAGACAGACCATTGTATTTTAAGCAATGTGGCCTGACAACTATTGTTATTTTCTTGATGACCAAGGTGGCCGCTTAAATCTGTATATAAACTTGAACTTAAGATGTCAGAGTAACTAAACTTAATACTAAATGTATGGTCAAGAAAATTTAGATGAATATTCCTTACATGATTATTTCAATTGTTGTTTCAACAATCACTTATTTTAACATTAAAATTACTTTTGCAAAATTATTTTTATATACCCTTAGCAAAAGCTTTTAAAAAAAAAGTTTAGTTACTGCCCTAATCTGAAATATTGGATGAAGAACTTAAGGACTATTTTTCAACACAATATTAAATTTCCTCATTATGTCTATGAAAGTAAAAGGTTTAACGTCTTTAAGCTATTTCTAAAATAAATAAACTACATTTTTATAGTTAATTTGGAGCTAATTATATATCTACAATGCATGTGCAAGTAATTATACGAAGATTATAAATACGAATAGTTCTATCCTCAGATTACGCACAGGCTCTAATAATTGCCAATACCTTTGTAATGATCGATCGTTCACAGGGTACAAGTTAATACATACTGGATTAATAATAAAAAAAACTACTCATTAATCCTGGAAATAATTGGAAGAATATCTTCAACATTTACAACTAGTACCGGTGACAATAATAATTCCAATGATTATCTTAATGACAGAGCAACTAATTTGGCAAATACATTTCAGAAATTGGGAGCTGGCTAACTGTGGTTATAGTTGTCGGCAAACTGTACCTTGGGAAATGTTTAATTGCGTGTATTTGAATTATAACTTTTATGCCATCTTTACTGGCTAGACCAGTCTGACGCGTTTGATTTCTTGGACCAGAAGAACAAACACACAGAAGCCGCTATCATTAGCAGCAACACGACTACAACAACGAAGCCTCTCTAGTATAAAAAAGTGACGGGTTCCTTTTACCTCATAAAATTATTTAATACCCTTATGTTTTTATTTTTTTTCACCTCACTACTGTTGATGGCTTTCTGTGAGTTTGATTGCAGTAATATCCGAGTGAGCAGTCATTAGAGGGCAACAAGCCGCTAGGACCAACTTGCATTGGACTAAATGAACATTAAAACACACACACACACATACACTAAGACGTACATACAAATTTTGTGTGTAATTTATATTTTATACATACCATTAGGCATAAGAATTGCCTTAGTAAAAATTCCAGTTCAAGTGTTTAAAACTAAGGAACATCACTCGAGGAAAATTAGGGTAGGCTATAAATATTGATTATGGCGTTATGTGTTTTTAATTTAAGCTGTTCTAGTTAATGTAATGTTGCGATGAACGAATTAAGAATACAGTTTATTCTAGAAACGTATCAAAATTTTGTATTATTTATTTTTGTTTTTCAAATAAATATTTAAAGGGAATAATTACTTAGCTCCTTCTGGTTTATTTTATTTAAATGTTATTTGTAAAATTATATTTACATATTGTAAAGTGGTTTTCTGAATAATATACTGTGTAAATGACAAGTACGCTATCTCATGCAGATTTTAACTTTCACATGCTAGAAATGAGTCAACTATATATGTACCAAACATATCTTCTTCCATGAAAATATCGTTGTAGTTCATCATAAGGTCTATCTTTTTCATCTTTAATCGATGTGTCATTATTTGAATGGTCCCAAACGCACAGTAAAATGTGGAACAAGAAAATTAAAACTATGTTAATAATAATAACCTTAATGTTATTATAGGGCCTATGGTTAATGTAAATAGTATTATGTTATATTAAACCATTTTGAAAAAATAAATGTTTATCATTTACATCTGTACATGGAAATCAAACCATGGACCATTGAATTTACGTGTTAATTCCCTTATCAATAATTTATCCAACATAGTCGTAGTTTACTGTGCAGGTTCATTTATACATCACTAATTAGTTTAAGAAATAAAATAAATTCAGGTGTTAGATCGTCAATTAATTGAAACTACTAGAAACTCAGTAATGGCATATTGTTTTCCTCTGTTTTAATTTATTGCTACCCCTCAGAGAGAGAAAGTATTGTGATAACAGAAAAAATTTAATTCGAGTTTTGAATGGATGTTAGTTGACCTTTCATGACACTCTGACACGAAAAAAAAAAGTTGTTTTCTCTATGCCGTCTGACTGTCTGTCCTCAGCCTCGAACAGACAACTTTACTTTTCGGGGTAAGATTTAGTATCTAGTGTTTTCATAAGGTCTCCCAAAGGGTTTTTGGAATTAGCTGTTTAACTCTAATATAAAAGGGTAGTTTACTTTGGGATAAAAGTAGAAAAGATTGATTTTATCGAAATCCACTTTAATGAATAGTGATTAAAATAAACTTTAAAAGAATTATATACATTAAATAAAGCATTGATTTGCTTACACCTGAATGCGTTCCTAATTAGTGCTAGCTGTAATTTTATTTGATATTACATCACTGAAATATTATTTTTTGACCCCAAATACTGGTCAATAACGGGTCTGTCTACCTATAAAGAGTGTTTGATTAATTGTATGCCAAATGTAAAATTCATGCATGAAATTGAAGGGTTTCGTTTAATAGTAAAGAGTGGGTGTTCTGTATTTTCTAGAATAAAATTGGTTTGTAAGCCACATACTGACACAATATGTTTAGATTTTTTTCCTCAGTATTTATTGAAAAAGTTATTGTAATTATGTGTATTCTTTATTTTATTATTATTATTAACTTATTTTAAGATAAGACAAATTTACTATATTCTATATACGCTAAGTCAATATAATTTCTACTTGTTGACCAAAAAAAGCAAAAGGTTTGTTTTGTTGTTAAGTTTGCGACAAATGAGGCAAGGCAGTAAAAGCATCTGCCATTAACAAGTGTCTTAAATGATTTATATCTTGGAATATCTTTCCACCTCTTTCCACTTCTATTTTCTAAATAAGTTTTACTGTCCCCATTTACAAAACTTGTTTAGTTTCTTTAATCGTGGAGTTGTATGACCGTATGTATAGTTACTTATTTTATATTAATAGTAATTAATGCTTTCACCTATTCTATGAAGTAAAATAGTTTTATTTTAATCAAAAATACATTTTATATTATACATTATAATGTCTGAAATACTGGAACGTGTGTCTTAATTGTGTAAGATATTTAATTAAGTAAAATACTTATGCGTTGAATTGTAACTATTTTTTCCCCTTAGCACCACGTCTTATTACCCGCTCGATTTTTAAGCTAACATTTAATTTATAATATGTCATATTTATCGTAAATTTGATTAAATTTTTATAAACGGGGTTTTAAAATGTAAATAATAAATACACTATTGGGTTTTATATAATTCTGAATATAGGTTTTAAAGGTAGTCCTTAATTTTTAAAAATTATTCTTCACTTGTGTCGTTCTCAACGTGTGTGTGTAGATATGAGCGTAGTTCTATTATATGAATTAATACCCCGTACTTTCTTAATTAGTACATTATATTATTAACTAACTTTAAGAATACAATAATATTATGTTATATATATACAATATTAAAAAGCTATATCATGTATATCATGTTTTGAATAATACCAATGTCTTTATATTTTTAGCGCCACTCTCATAGATTTGTTGTAAGACATCGATTGATAAAGTAAAAGAGAAAGGCGAAAGTTTATGAACTCGAATGTTACTAAAGTACTTCACCTATCAGTGGCCGCATGCCTTAAGGCGTCACTCTCCTGTTAGACCAGACTTCCGATTACAGGGAGATTGGGGTTCAAATACCGTCAGGTGTATTGAGGGTGATTTTTCCAATATGGTTAAATGAGTAAACTTCTTCTAAATTTAACATTACTCGCCCTTAGCTCATTGGCGTAGTTAGTACTCCATTCACGGTAGGAATTACTCTCTGAAAGGTATTTTTTCCTACCAATATCCTACTATATAATAGCTTTCTGGTAGGGAAAACAATTCCTACGATGAACAGACTTTATATAAGCGTATAGTCTGAACAAGTACTAAGGCTTGGCGCTTAAAAAAAATACTTCAGATAGTAAGACGCGGTTCTATAAAATATATTTCACCTATTTATATAATTACAAACTATATCTTATTGGTTGGATGCATACAGTCAAATTATTTGTTTTCGTGAAGTCCAAACATTGACTAGTGAGCTAACTCTTAAAACTTATCACAGCTTTTACATTAGACTAGCCTGTAATAATAAAAATATGTATTTAATTTTATTAGAAGACAAAGCACAATTTTGAATATGTTCGTATAAGAATTTCAAAAATGTTTATTAAATAGTTAAACAATAATAAACACGCATTAACTACCTAGAATTTAATTTTAATAGTCTCACATCTGTGTTCACGCGGTCTCAAGCGTTACTCTAGCAATAGACTGGATTACCAGAGCTGGATGTATGGGTTTGAAATCATGGTACCAAAAATACACAATCATATTAGAACATTTTTTTCACCGCGTCTTACTACCTGTTCAGGTTATACGCATATATGATAGCTACTATAACGTGGTAAGGATGAGTGAGGAAGAATTTTAGAGATAATCTACCAATATTTGCGTGAAAGGAGGGTAGAAAACTATTTTTTTTTAAACAACCTAAGTAGACTCGAATGAGATTTGAACCCAATATTTCCATCTTTAGCAGACCAGTCAGCCACTGAAGTGGGTCATATTATAATATACTTACCAAACTGTGAGTACTTAACATCTGATTACACGCTTGGGCAATATACGCATAGGGGTAACTATGAGGAAGGTAGAATTCAGAGGAAGTGTATCCAAACTTTAATGGAAAGAAAGTGGAGCACTATTTGGGAAAGAACACCTTTTGGTCCACTTTCGGAATTTAGTCCCTGACCTTCCCGTCACAGGTGAACCAGACCGTAGGAGACTTATATAATTTTCTGTGTGACAACTGCGTCTGGCTAGAGTTTTAGACCGATGCCGTTAGGAATATCGGGACTCAATTTACGGCTACTTTTCCTAAATTGTTTACTAATCTTCCTCCACACTTCATCTAAACTCAACCTTTATCATCACAACAAAATTATCGTCAATTTTATATATATATATATAATTGCGTATAGTCCAAAAAGATAGTGGTTCGCGATGGTAAAAAAATGTATTTCTACAATCGCATAAGTTAAGTCAAGCAGAGTGTAATTGGTATCGGAATGAGTTGGCTACGCAGTTGCCCCTCCCAATTCCTCCCTTTCCTTCTTCAACGTCATAAACAGGGTTTGTGGATAGTGATTACAAAGGTAATTAGTTATTTGTCGTACATCAAGACAAGAGTCCACCAACTTCAAAATGGTTTTACCTCCATGCTAGATGAGAAAGCGATGATTAAGTACTTGAAGGAAAAAAAAAATACCCAACTTTTGAAACGCTGTAACATGATAACAGTGACGAATCTAGAACGCATTCATAAAATACTTGACACGTCAAGTGATCACCTTAATTTCACTTTTCAATTTTAGCCTATGGTTTGAATCAAAGTTTATACAGGTTTGTATGTGTGTGTGAACTGCATTTTGACACCCATCTTGGATATTAGCATATTTACACAAACGAGATGAGGATCAGGAAGGTGGATATTTCCCCCACCGCGTCTTTGTACCTGATCAGGCTATATACAGATATCCCTATGTATTTTGTTAGCATCGCGTCTTACTACCCGTTCGGGTTATACGCTTATCTACTAATTACGCTCATGGTTTTAAGGCTTTGGAAGGTTATATTTAAAGAAAGTGTACCTGCATTCACGTGGAGGGAGTGTGTAAAAGCCTTTTGGAAATATCACCCTCAGTACACCCGACTGAGATTCGAACCTCGATCTCCCTGTCATCGGTAGTCTAGCCTACTGCAAGAGTAGCGTGTTAGACTACACGGCCAACGAAGAAGGTATAGGCCTATACACAAATATTAAATAGGCTAATGGAATAAGAATAAGGAAGGTAGAATTTTAGATAGGTACCCATATTTGCGTGGAAGGAGAGTGGGAATCCTTATAAGAACAACCCTCAGTTCACCCACTAAGGATTAAAACCCCGTAAACTAAGTCATCAGCAATCCAGTCCATCACGAGACTGACGTGTTAGACCATGTAACTACAGGTGCGTGTTGAGTGATGATTGAAGGAAATGCACCCTTATTGGCGTGGAGGGAGAGAGGGAAACCATTTAATTGACATAAACCTCAGTATTTCCTACCGGGATTTGATCCCCAACATCCTCGTCACTGGATATTCTATAGGGACAGTAACACACTAAGGCGTGCGACAACCGATGATATTAGTCAAATAAACTTCTTCGGTAGCCGCATGGTCTAAAACTCTCCTTACGCAATATATTAGACTGCCAATTACGGAGAGCTCGTGATTCGATTGCGGTTGGGTGTACTGAGGATAATATTTCTTAAAGGTTTTAACACCCTCCCTCCACTCAAATGTGAATAACATTCTTCTTTATTCAACCTTCCTCATTCTTAATACATTAGCATAAATAGTACATAAGCATATAATCCTTATGTGTAGTAACACGTGGTGATAAATAAAATAGCCCAGTAATACCCATAAAATTGCCTCACCGCCAATGAGCTTGACTGGCATGTATTATATGTTTGACCCTTTTATCAAATCTCGGCTTAATACTTTGAGAGTCGTTTTCAATATCTCTATTTTAACAGTTTTATCCTCAGTACTCAGTAGTCCTTCCTATGAACGTTGGAAAATCTTGTAAAAAAATAATCTTCCCCTCGTGCGGGATCGAATTCTTTTGAAGGGTTGATTGTTTGATAAGATGATTGTATCTACTAAAAATAATATAAATAATATATTGGGGATTATAGGTTATTTTTCAAAATATATTTAACTAGCAAATATTTATGAATAGGTCATAAATAGACCTACTACTAAAATTAGTAGATCATAAATAGACCTACTATTAAAATTAGTCAATTATTCTTGAAAAAGATAAAATGCATACTATCATTTGATCTTCTAGTCAATAAATAAATGTGTCCAAATAACGTATTTCGATATAAATGTTTTGTTTTCGCCAAGTCTTACCGCACGTTAGAACATAGGCTATATTTATTATGATAATGTTGTACGGATAAGGAATATTTGCTTAAAAGGAGATTGAGATATCATTTAGTAAAAACCAATAGAGGTTGGCGAGGCATATAAAATGTCAACGTTGAAGTTCAAATCGCCTTTGCTTCAGCTTTGACACCCACAGAAACCCTCGCATTTCTTAAACATTTTGAAAAGGAGAGGAGAAATTATATATTATTACGAATTTATTAAATTGTATCAGTAAATATAACGTATTTTAACTTTTATTTGTTTTTAAAGCCATTAATAAATAGTTCTTTAACACCAACTTTTTATTAAATAACTTATATAACGTAGGGATAGATACTCTCAGATATGTCAGTATAAAAAACAAAGGGTGAATTGTTTAATTCTTTAATCTATTATGCTTACTTGACTAAATTAAAAATTAAAATTATCTTAGTTCTTTGTGACGACAAATACATTTTCTTCCACTTGGGTTTAGACTTTTCTTCGCATGTCTCAAATTTCAATCCGAATTCACTTTTCATTTAAAAAGTGATCTTCGGTCACCACAAGAAACTAACCTCAGTACGACAGTCAATGACTCGAGTCTCGATCTTTCAAACACCGGAAAGACAAATCGACCACTGTTGTGGGTGATACGATATTAATCTATTTTGTACTTAGCACCACGTCTTACTATCCGTTCTGGTTACACGCTTGATTAATAATTACGCTAATGAGTTAGGAATTAAGACGGTTTAATATAAAGGAGTTGAATGCACTTGCGTGGAGGGAGAGGGAAAAAGTATTTAGGGAAACCTCCCCCAGTTCACCCGAATGAGATTCGAACATTTATCTGTCCGTCCCCGGCAGTCTATCTCAGCACGAAACTGGTGCGTTAGTTAACTACGCCACCTGAGGTGGGTGATATTAAATTAAATACGTATGTATGCGTCACTATCTAACTCAATTTTAATTCTATGTCCTAGGTGGTCTTGGAGGCAAATTTCTTGCATCACGACCCAATGTGCGTGGGTTCAAACCCATCCAAGGTTGATGGATTTTCCTTAAGTGCTAAAAATTCGTAGCACAGCTTCCTTTGAAAGGAAAGTAAAGCGATTGGTCCCATGTCAATTGAGGCAAGTAAAAAAAACCTGAAAATTATATTAAAATATCTTTCCTGGCAAAATTGATAGGCCCTTTCACTCTTGCTCATAGAAATTTTATCATGATGATATAATGAGCTAGTACAGAAAGTGCACGTGAAATACCTTAAATAAATAAACTGATATGAAATTTGAATTTAGTTACCTAATATCTAATATAAGCTTACTAATTGGCCACACAATATGATCACTTAATTGTCCTATTTGGGTAAGTATAAGACTGAAATTACTGCTATTGTTTGTATGCGCACCAAGGAAAGTGACGCACTTAACCATGACCGTCAACGTATCCTACAACCTTATTGATATATTTTGTTGTGTCACACCTCAATAGTGAAAGTGCCTATTCCATTAATTGGACCAATTTCTGCTCATTCAATGAACTAGATTAATCGATTGATCATTTCACGAACTGGGTAGAAATTGCATTAACTCAGGCCGATTTCATGAATGGAACTTATTCTACTATCTACTTCATGCTTAACTTAAATTAGTTTTAAGATATATCTAACCCGACCTAACTTAACCTAAACTTACATTCTAAAATGAATAATATTTAAATTAACTCATTTTACTATCTGGGCAAAAACTCGTCCATTTAATGAATTGAGTACCAATTGATGTTGCCCAGTTCATTAACTAGATAGTTCACAGAATATGCAGACATTTGCGCAATTAATGAAGTGGGAAAATTTGCAACGATTCAAAAGTTGTCATGCTCTAATTTTCCCTGAAGGAGAGCACGAGAGCACATTATAACATGTACTGACTAATTGGTCACAACATGCTATTGAGGAGTCTGACACCTTAACTCAGTCAGTAGTATGTCTACCTACTTAGCTAATGGTCCCTGGATCGATTTCCGGCAAGGCTGAAAATTTATCATTGATGAAAATATAGGTTTACTCTTTCACATTGATAAATTAACGGTTGGTTATTGGATTTTGTGCCTGTCCTAGTCTTAAGTTTGATTTTAAGGTATATAAAACTACGACAGGTCTATCCAACCGGTAGTGGAAAATATATGACTTGAATAAAAATACTGACCTAGGCCATAGGCTGGAAACAGTTATTGATGTAAAATGTTATTAGCGGTACTTAATCACGGAATTTCGCATTTAGCGAAGGTATTGAAACCAGGAAAGACATATATATATATATATATATATATTAGTGAGGGGGAAAAAATAAAGTGAACAACTAAATAAGGGTTTTTACAGATACGTGTGGACACTATACTCTATGGTAGGCTGGGTTAAGGCCTCCCGCCGGCCACTGTTTTACACATCTCACTTTTCTGAGCAGAGCTTTGGGATGTCGGTGGTACCCACCACAGTTGATGACGAAGTCCCCAGACCCTTGTACAAGAGTATTGGTGTTACCAGGAAGCTTGTCATAGAAGGACTACGCAAGCTGCCGGAATTGGTCCTTGATGGTGGGCATCTCTATCTCTATTTACAGACTATTCCACTTATAGTGAACCAATAAGAACTTATATAATGTATTGTTCACATGTCCTTAGTTTAATAAAACTGAAATGTGTTTCCACTAAACCTAAAGGGAAATAAGGAGGGAGGGCAAAAAAAAGAAAATATCACAAATAGAATACTGAGTTAAGCCTCCCACAAATGCGATTACATTTACCTATTCCCTTTCTAAGTTTTTGTTTTGTTTTGGAAGCTATCCACATATTTAATCACATGATTTGGAGCATAAAACTCACAGTATAATTTAATGGTAAATATCATTAATCCGGGATGACAAGCAAAATATTTCCTCGGCCACGTAAATGTAGCCAAAGTAAACTCTTTTTTTCTTATTTTTAGTGTAAACTGAAGTATTTGTCAAGCGGTAAAATGTGTCAGGCTCAAAAATGTATATATAATTAATAGGCACCGCACGACTTCACAATCATAGGCTTTCTTTGGTGACAATGCAAGGAATCATATTTTAGAATTTTAAAGTAGCCGCACCGGCAACTAAGCGGTAAAAGCGCTAGGCTCTCAAAATAGTGTAAGTATAAAATATATTGCATAAATGTTTATCTTTAGGCATCCATAAGTTTCTTTGCAAATTTTTTTGGTCTTGAAGTTACATTTTTATCACACAAATGTAGAGTACATATGATTTTATTTGGTTAGTTCCTTGTCTACTCTAGTGTTTAAACTGCCTTTTAAATGTAGAACACTTCTATTAGTCTTAATATGTATCTAGCTGAATGTAAGATCAATTGCAAAATATATGTTGAACGTTACCTATGTATAAGTTTATTTGTTAAGGCAACACGATTTGCCTACTAATTAAATACGAAACAGCAAACACAAAATATAGTTTTTCTTTTTAATTAAGTATGAAATCTATTCTGTTATTAATCTTTGGATTTGGAGTTATTCAGGCGATCAATTAGGGCATATAAATGAACTATACAATTAATAAGATAATCCAAAGAATTATCACACAGTTTAAGAAAGAATATTTGAAAATGACATCAATTTTATTTAGATTCTAATACAAAATAGAGCCTAGGTTTTTTTTTAGCACGGCATCAAACTATCTGTTTGGGTTGTACGCCCATGTACTTATTACATTAATGGTTTAGGGATTAGTAAAGTTTAATTGAGAGGAAGTGCACCCGAATATGCGTGGAAGAAGAGTGGAAAATAATTCAGGATAAAACATCCTCAGTGCACCTAACCGGGATCGAACCCCGATTTACCCATCTTCAGCAGTCTAGTCAAACACAAGAGTAGCCCGTTAGACCACGCACGCTATATTTATGCTAATTTTCAGCACAATCAGTACAGTAGTTTGGGGATGATTGAGCAACAAACAAACACTCAGACAAGATTTTATTTTAAATTTTAGTAAGATTTAAAAATATTCATATAAATAGATTTCTCTCTTTATATACGTATAGTTATAGATATAATATACAATTATATTTATCTTCATTTATATGTATTTAAATATATATAGATATATAAAAGTATATATAAATATACATAGTAAAAATATATATAAGCCTAAATATAAATAATAAAAATATTTATCAGAAGTATTTTTTTATCATTTACAAATATATATATTTACTAAACCAATTTCGAAAGTGATCCATTAAAATGCATTTAAAATAATTGCATTGTCACTATTTTCATTCAGACAATTTTATCGTTTGATCAGTTTTTTGCTCCGACCACATCATGGCATGCCAGTTTTCATCCTTCTAGACCTGCATTGAAGAGCTCCTAGTCGGCAGACTATAAACTCTAACAATGCTTGGTTAGGCTTCTTATTAGAGCGGTGGCAGATGATGACAAAGACCCTGGATCTACCCCGCTTTTAACACTTAATGGAAATTTCATTATAGGAAACCTATCCCAATTCTTTGAGAGACTTTGTGTAAAAAGTGCATAACGCTCTTTTTAAATAAGTTTCTGGTTAAGTTTAATTTAGAAAATGAAAATGTAATAGAACTCTAAACTAGATAATCTAAAATAACATAAATATTATATACATATATTTAAACTAAGTATAAAATGTTTTAAATGGATTTACTTATAGCTATTTCTGGTATAAATATCCCTAAAGGGTATATAATAATTTTTACTATAAAACTCATAAAATGTACAATAACTAAGAATATTGAATTATTATCTTTTTCTAGTTTAAAAATTTTAAAAGACAAAGTTTAATGTATAATTTTAAAAATAGAATTCAATAAAGGATAACATTGTAAAAACGGAGATTTTATATCAATTATTCGATGGTAGATTAAGTATAAAATCTTAATAAAGTAATATACTAAAATTTTCATGGGAAATAACTTTAGTAAAAGAAAATGTATCTGCTCTATATCAATATGATAATTATTTACTATTTTATTGGTGTTATTTTATATGTTTTATTATATCTATCAAAACTGATAGCTATAGTTTGAGTATTTGAATTTAAATCTAGTAACAATCATACCAGATAGCAATCTTCCTATGAAAATTTGGCTAAGATTATTATACTCGTATAACCAAAGTTCATCTCTAAATATAGTCACGCAAGTGGTTTATGGTTAACTAGTTTATTTATGTTGTAATACATGTAGTATTTGCATGAAAAAACAAAGCAAATTAAATTGAACATTATTCCAAATTACTGAAAATCCAATTATATAAATAATGTCACCAAAATTATTCTTAAGCTACAAACTAGCCCTTGTTGCTTCTAAAGTCTATAATTAAATTTTCAACACAATTTGTTCTAGATAGAAAATACTGTGATTAGGTCTATGAAAGTTGAAATTATCTCGTTATATGACATATTCTAAGTGCATTTAAATACATATATTTCAGTTCTAGACATCTTCATTTAAAAATAAATAACAATAGTTTTTTTGATAATAAATAATGTTGTTTAAGCTTTCAAATACAAATATTTATTGATTGTTTGATATTTTATTACATCCTCAAAATAGTTATGACTTTTTAATATAAATAAATTATTGTAATCGTGAAACTGATACTATTATGGATGATTACGTTTTAAATACCCAGAACTCAAGTAAGTGGTTCATGTAATTCACAATTTCTCTCCTCCTTCACGTATATACAGTGCATTACGTCAGTCTGCTTGTTTGTATGTCTGTCTACACCTAATGGTGAAGCTGAAACAATTAATTTAACTCTGTTTAATCTCTATATTTAGCGGCTATAAATGTCACATCTTGAAGTGAGGTTGTCATTTTAGTTCTAGCTGTAACATTATAGGTAGTTTATTAAAGAATCATTTAAAAAAATGTACAATATTTTGAAAATTGCTATAAAATTGTTTTTCAGATTGAATATCTGGGCTTTTTTATATAAAAACAATTTATTCTTTCCGAGAGTAAGCTATTGGTGATATACTAGCAACACATTACTTCTACCATTTGAAATTATGCTAAAATATCTATAACTATCATGTTTAAAACGTATACTTGGGAAGTAATGTACTACATTTTAAACGTTACTCGTAGAATTATTTGAATTTTTTGAGGATGGCTAAAACATTTTGGTTCAAAATGAATAAGGGAAAAGTCTCTTTTATATTTTAAATAGCAGACTATACATATTTTAGGGAAAAAAAACTAAGAATTATTAAATGGGAGTTAATTTTTTTATTTAGGGTGTTCACAAATGCTTTTATAAATTTAGCTAATAATGGCTGAATAATGATTGTCCTACATACTATTAAATTTTTATTGTTAATATAACAGAATTGGAATGTAGTATATTAAGATTAAATTTTTCTAATTTTATTTTTTTAAATGAATTTAACAATTTTGTTTAAAATTTATAAATAAAGATTGTATCATAATAATAGTAAAAATAATAATATATTTTGTCTACGAGTAAAAAATATTTAAAGGTAATTTAATAATAAGCAATATGTAAAAATTATATTCCTTATCAAAACAGAATCGAAATTGCTCGTTTTGGGGTAAAGTGCTCGCCTCAGAGCCTAAGTTTCGTGTGTTCAAACGCAGCTGAGGTCAACGAGTTTTATTGATCGATAAAAACCTGTGGTAAAGTTTTCTCATGTCGATTGTGACGTATAAAAGAATCCTGGAGGGTATGTGAAAATGTATTTTTGGAAAAAATCGGTAGACTCTTTTACGCTCGCTCATAGAAATTCAGTGTGGAAGACAGTGGCAACACTTCCCAAACTCCCATAGTGCATGGGATCTATGCCAGATGGTGTAGGCAGTATTAACCAGCAGAAGAGCGGAGTGCATGCCCAGGTAATATTGAGTGAAATCAAATCAAACCAACCTTCGCGTTGTTGACTTTGGAAGAAGAAAAAGAATGCCATAATAGATAATATAAGAATGTATACGTACGATTGTTTAGTATTATTTATTTTATTGTTCCACAATAAACTAAAAAAATACACTTAAATGTATTCTGTTTTAGGCTTGTATTCTAAAACAAATATTTCAATATGGTTCTTATTGTCGATTCAAACAATAAATGGGGAATATAAGTAGTTTGATGAAAGTACATATATTTAAATATATACCACTACTGTTAAAGTTTAATATAGGCTTAGTCTAGATAGCGGTGTAATTTTTGTTCAACTTGAGGGTGAATATGGCCTACGAGATCCTTTTAAGTGTTCCTACAGAAAGCTTTCTGTCCCACAGAATGAAACGTATTTTCATATTTGGGTTTATTTCACAAGTTGGCATCGAATTGTAATCAAGACATTTAGATAGTAATGTCCTAGTTTTAAAAAACCACATTTGGGCTGGCAAAAATCTAAATACCATCCTGGAGGTCAATTCGCAATATCAATTCTCCATCAACGTTTGGGCGGGAGTTGTGAGTGATAATCTACTTGGACCGTATGAAATGCCTGCACGACTACGGAGTGAAAACAACTTACACTTTCTGCAGATTGTTCTCCCCAAACTACTTGAGGGCGTTCGGCTGGCAACGTGGCTGAACATGTAGCTGCTTCAGGATGGAGCTCCTGTACACTACGACTATACAGTGAGACGTCATTTCGACAAATACTATTCCAGGTGATGGAATGGATGCAACGGGCCTGTCCCATAGCCGGCGTGACTTCCTGATCTCACATCTTGAGACTTCTGGTTGTGGGGCCATATGAAGGGAATTGCATACTCCCAATGACACAACACAGGAGAACATCTATGGAATGCAATTGTGGCTGTTAAAAATACTATCTGGGATATGATGCACATCTTCCAACGAGCACGACAGTAGGGACAGTAGGCAAGAGGGCCGAAATGTGCTGTGAATGAAACGGTGGACACTTCGAACATATCCTATGAACTTGGAATGTTCCATTACACATGTCAATAAAAAAACTCTATGACATAAAGATAGTCTCTGCCTTACATTTCCCTATGAGTATCTCAATAAAAAGGGGTCCCAGCAATATTTTGTTATGAGACGTTTAGCTTCTTTTGAGTATAGATTCCACTGCACAACTTTAATGTAGATAACTACGAATCATCATGTATATACATAAATATAATTTCTGTTTGAATAATATTGATTTAAAAGCTTTCTGTACCGCGTATTTTCATATTTGGGTTTATTTCACAAGTTGGAATCGAATTGTAATCAAGACATTTAGATAGTAAAGTCCTAGTTTTGCAGAAAATTGTGTAAGGATGTTCTGCGTCACCCTATGTGGTAATGGTGAGGCAACCCTCTCAGCATGCAGCCTACCCTCTAATATGAGCCATCATCATCCCCTACACAGCTCTCATTCATCCCTAGAACAAACCTTCCCCTTGGGACGCCACCGACAAATAACCTCCTCAATTAGATAACAGTACAACTCGCTACTTACAACAATGGCTTAAGAACACACAAAATATTATTTGCTGAATGGGGATTGGGATTTGTTAAGATTATATAATTAAGTTAGTTTGTAGCCAGATTCTGATAAATGTCTCTTCAGAAAGTTTTCATTAAATATCTATATTAAAATTTAAGAACTTTGTTTATTATTTGCTATATAAATAATAAATTTATTTTCTTACAACCGCTATGGAGATGTAAGGTGATAACAAGGTCCGTAAAAACTAATACAAGGTTTCTTACAATTGTTCAAAATTAGTATCATATACAAACAATATATAAACTGTAAATATTTGTGAATATTTAAAGCACAACATGTTTTCCTTTTATAGTAATTTTATTACTGAAATTGGTGAAAATAAGTGTTCTTGGGACGCCACCGACAAATAACCTCCTCAATTAGATAACAGTACAACTCGCTACTTACAACAATGGCTTAAGAACACAAAATTATTACTTGCTGACTGGGGATTGGGATTTGTTAAGATTATATAATTAAGTTAGTTTGTAAGACAGGTTATGAAAAATATCTCTTCAGAAAGTTTTCATTAAATATCTAAATTAAAATTTAAGAACTTTATTTATTATTTCCTATATAAATAATAATAAATTTATTTTGTTACAGCCGCTATGGAGCTGTAAGGTGATGACAAGGTCCGTAAAAACTAATACTAGGTTTCTTAAAACTATTCAAAATTAGTATCATATACAAACAATAAATAAACTGCAAATATTTGTGAATATTTAAAGCACAACAGGTTTTCCTTTTATAGTAATTTTATTACTGAAATTGGTGAAAATAAGCGTTTGGTTTTTGAATAATTATAGTACTTCTTGTTTTCCTACTTATGGTAATTTTAATAATGAAGTTAGTGAAAAAAATAGATTTTTAAGGAAATAAAAAATATATAATTATTACATAACTATTTGCTAAGGTGGGATTTTAGAACTAGGTATAACTCTTGCATGTTGATGAAAAGATCTAGGTTCGAATCCCAGACCTGTGTACATACTCTTTTTCCTAAATGGATCTTCCTAGACGAAAATATGAGACATTCGCTCTCAATTTATGTCCTACTCATTTCTATACTAATGGTTTAAATGTGGGAAGAGCCTGTAAAGTAGCAAGATATGATGTGCGAAAATATTAATCTAATTAAATTAAAAAGCGTCATTTTCTGAAAATATATTTTTAATTCGGAATCCAAGGAATACTAGATGGGAAAAATTTAATATTGTCCAAACTAATTGATAGACTTTAAATTTAAAGAATTTTTAACAGATTTCAGAAAATAATAGGTATCAGACATTACCATATAATAATAAACTTTGAAGACACCAATATCTTTGTTTGGGAGGTGTAATATATGTGCAGAATAACTATTAATAGAGCCTTTAAATTATACTGTAGTATATATAAATATATATTTATATAATATTATAGTTTAATAAATCTGAAATTCCATTCGTTTAGTTATTATTATTAGGTGTTCTGTCTTACGACAGGCCAATGACTTTTGTCGGTGAAATTATATTGCAAATGTGCCCTGACCTCATCCTCCTCCTTGAGCTCTCAGAGTTGAGTTGAGTTATTACATCATAGAAACAAAATATATTTATTGTGATACAATTAATGAAAATATAAGGATATATATGGTAGAGACCAGCTTCTTAATAACCAAGACACTAAATTTTTTTAAAGGTATTTCATTCTTTCCTACAACAATTCTCTGATTATGTCTGAAAGAATTGTGGAAAGTAACTGGATCTTGATGTTTATATTTTAATTTATATATACTAATATATGTATAATTATTTGTATACATACTAATATATGTATACATACATAACCTAATACAAATAATTATGTATATATACATATATATTTACATAAATTATGAAAAGTAGATATATATTTATTTATATATGTAAACATATATGAATTAATTTACATACATATTTATTTGTATAAGAATATATACAAAATTACATACTTTTATGGAATTATATATTTATATATATATTTGTATGTATATATATATATATATATTAATTTATACATATATAGTTATAAATCAAATGGCCAAAGCCTTTTTTT
>CABFWB010003877.1:17985-69601 GCA_902151455.1 Timema bartmani | reverse complement strand
ACGCAAATGTGGGTTCACTTCCTCTATATTCAACCTTCCCAATTCCTAACCCATTAGCGTAATTAGTACTTAAGTGTATAACCCGAACGGGTAGTAAGACGTGGTGCTAAATAAAAAAAACTTCAGAGTCAACGCCGACACCTCTTTAAAATGCGTGTGCTAAGACGTGAGAACAGGAGTTTTTCTCCTTCAGAATAAGCTCAGGGTGAGGTCTCACAATTGCTCAGTGCGGCTTCTATCGTTCCAGCATGGTCCGCCTACAAAAGAGGATCAGGGTGGGCCTAGGGGTCTTGGAGCACTTCACGACCACCAAGTGGAGGTTCAAGATGGCGCGCGTCATCAACATGTCCGAGAGTATGAAGGACACGGACAAGGAGTTGTTTTACATCACCAACGTCAAACAAGACATCGACAAGTACATGCTGGATTGCATCCTGGGAGCTCGCCAATACCTCATGAAGGAGCCGCTGTCTTCTCTACCAAGTGCGAGGATACATCTGAAGAGGTGAGTGCAAAGTACCAGTGTACCAGTGTACCAGTGTTGGATCTGTGTTGTTATCAGGGCAAGTCGGGCTTGACTGGACTGTACCAGTAAATTGTTTCTTACACCTCACTATACATTTGGCAGACCACGCGGGGGCTTTGAAGGGCAATATTTAATACTGTGAAGAACTAATTTACTAGCAACCCGCCTCGGTGGCGTAGTTGGCTAGCCCGCTAGGTTCGTGTTGAGCTAGACTGTCGAGGATGGGGAGATCGAGGTTCGAAAACTCGGTCGGGTGAACTGGGGTGGTGGTGGTTTTCCACTCTCCCTCCATGCAAATGCGGGTTCACTTCCTCTAAATTAAACCTTCCCAATTCCTAACGTTTTAGCGTAATTAATCGTACAACCCGAACGGGTAGTAAGACGCGGTGCTAAGTATTATTACTCTTCCATGGCCTCCACATTACGACTTTCGATGACAGGAGGGCAGTGGCGCACGCATTCTAATTCTCCGGCACATTCTGCTCGTGTAGCCACATGATAGAAAATTCGGTGCAGTTTGAGTCCGTGTAGCCTTAGCTTTAGAAGCCCGTGAAAATTATCACCAATAACGGCGGGTGTTTGAAATGTTTGTCTTTTTGTCACAGGCTGTACTACCTGGACCGCGTCATGACTGTACTGTTCTACTGTCTTTGTGGCTGGCTGTTACTGAAAGGGATCAACACTGTGCGTTTCTGTCTCGAATACTCGAGTCACGGACTTGGAGGGATTCCCCTTCTTGGAGGCGTCGTCTCCTCATTCTCGTGAACACATGACCTCCGAACTGTCCTACAGGGGAACCAATGACCCTGGGCCGGACTCGAACATCGTGTGGACTACTGCACCTGAGCAGTAGTATTGCTACTTGACAGTGCCTGATTAGCCATTGCTCCTGCACTGGACTGCACTGACGTCATTTGGACCACTGCACCATACAGTTATTTATAGATCAAAGCGGTATTATTTCAGAGTTTTAAATGGTTGGATTTAAAAGAGATGCTATTAGTTTTTTTTCAATGTTTTTAAGCTTAAACTAATCGTACTGTAAGCACCCAACACGAGTAAAAAACAAGATAATCAAAATTATATTTAGAAATGGAAGCACATCATTTTAAAATAGCAAAACTAGCTTATACAATTTGTCACGGCACTTAAATTTAGATGACGCAATTATAAGATTTGTTTATTTGATTACACATATTATGATTGAGTATGATTAAGGGTCCTTGGAAGCCTAGTGCACTTGAAAGTTACATTGACGTCAACTTATGGGGAGGTAGTCATTTTTTGATGGTGTTTAAATTACATCGCACATTGGTTAAAATAACGTTAAAAAAAATATCCAAGCACCAGTATTATTGTGTGGAAATAGAATAAAATACGCACAAACTGTTAAATAAAACTAATATATTGTGTTCTGTGTTCGTATGGATTATGTTGATTTGTTAAATTTCTTTTCCTGAAAGTGAAAAATTATAATAGTTTGATATTATCACTATAAAGTACACTTATAACACCATGGACAAAACACCATCAAAACTCAATATAGTTGCCATGGTAATGTGTGTTTAAGAAGTAGCCACTAGGAAGCTCTAGCTGTACTATTAACCTACACTATGATATTAGGAACTCGTAAGTCCATTTCCGCACTTACAAAATTACGCCACCTATCCCTTTCTTGCTGTACTACGCTGCCTGAAAGGTATTATGCACTTTAGTGCATCAGAAACGTATTTGATCAAAGCGTGCAAATAAAGTGCACAAGCGCAGATTATTCAGTCCCACCCTTGGTATTCAATGAGACGTTTACCAATGAGGATGGCGATGAATCGGCAATGAATCGTAATCTCAGATTATAATGTCAATTAATCGTGATTTGTTTAAAAAATAATAATCGTATTTATTTAGGCAGCAAATAAACAAAACGATTAAAATAGATATTGATTTATGCTGTTTTCTGATAAATCAACTATACATTTTAGATTTACTTATATAGGCGTCGCATGCTCTTAAATACCGACGGGGCTAGAATGAACCCATATTTAGCTTGGATTAAAAAATAGAACTAAATGTGTACCAATTGAATAACACGAATGGCATGATAGCTAAATTAATTTTTAAAGTCATATATAAAAATATCACTTCAATCATTTATACATTACTCCAAACGTGGAGTTTCAATTTTCCGATTAAAACGTTACGAAAATTGTCCCGTTTGCTCATATTATTAAGGTGTCGGGGGTGGGGAGACGTGACCCCCTCCTCCTTTAACGATGTTCGTGGATCCGTACAACCTTTTTTCTCCGCTTCAACATTCAACAAGATGTCATATTGAAATGATCACGCAACTTTGAGTATTGTTTTGTCATTTAAAGCTATAAAAAAATCTTAAGCTTTTATCTTATAAATAAAATCGCCTTCTTAAAACAAAAGAATCATAAAAAAAATTGATTTATTTTTATAAATGAAATGCAAAGGAGAATTTCGTAACTTGTTGAATAGAATGGCGGCAAATCCAACGATTGCATATGGATTGCTAATTTAATTTCAAATAATATCCTTCATTATCGACAGTCTTGATTATCGTAGCCCTAAGCAGATATATCTCAATATGTATTAATTAATTATTAATAGATAATCATTATTAATCGGTAATACGGATTAGTTGGTAGTACGGATAAATTGGTGAAAATAATCCAGGCATGAGAAATTAATTTACATAGTCGGTAATCTGGATTAATTGGTGAAACTAATCGATACGTGAGCAATTAATTTCCGTAATTGGAATCGGTTTATGGTTTTACTGAATCAGTACATCTCTACGATTCATAAATAGGCACATGCCGTCAGCTCTAAATGGTAGGTCATGAAGCGGATTGATACCTAATAGTCTATTCATGCTAAAATTGATTAGAGCGAACATATTATATAAGCGTTTATAAAATGAGACTGAATTGCAATAAGAAAAACTTTGTCACCCGAATAAAGTGTTGTGATTTTATGTTGTGATAAATAAGAATGTTGACTTGTATTACGTTGTTTATCAAAAATTGGGAAGTTAAGAAATGAAATAACTGTTTGCCTTTTTCCGCGGAGTTTAATAATTTTTTTTACAATAAATCATATTTTAAACTCAAAATAAATGTACAATTAATTACTTTGTTGTATTTTATAAATTAGTTACTTACATATATGGATATGGTATAATATGTTATTATATTTTATGTATAATTTTTAAGTACCGGTATATTGTCCGACACCTTAACTTAGTCGGTAGCGTATTTGTCTACTGAGTTAAGAGTCCCGGGTTCGATTCCTGGTATGGCCGAAAAAATTATCATAGGTGAAATATGGGTTTCCCCTTTCACAGAGATGAATTAACGACTGGGAGCTGGATGTTGTGTATGCTCTAGATTCAAGTTAGTCTATAAGTTGTGTGCTGATTTAATCAGTAGATCCAGAAAGTGTACGTTAAATGGCTAAAATATATTAAATTAAATTATGTATATTGTTTGGATCTAAGTGTAGTTTTTCCTCCTTATTTTATGTAACTCTTTTGTTTCTCACAATAAACTTTAAATTAAACCTCTTTGTTTGAACATTATATTAAAGCGGCAAAAAAATGTTTATTTGTAATAGCCCACTGGCCTCTAAGTGCATTCAGTATTTATTTTAGCAGGTGGATAAAATATATTGCGTGATAAGACTCACAGATATCCTTACATCATCATCACCATCTTCATCAACTGTTTCCAACCTGTTTAGTAAAATTCCTCCATCTTCCTCTATTCTTCCTCCTTTCATTTCTTCCAGTCTTCTCCTCTCATTTGACCGCTTTCTGTTATCTGCTCCTCCGATCTCTTTCTTGGCCTCCCTTACGGTATTTTTCCTACATACTTCATTTCCATAATTCTCTTTGGTATCCTCTCCTCCATCCTCATTACATGCCTATACTACCTCAGCCTTACTTCCTCTACTATCTCATGTACTTCTTGTACTCCTATTCTTCCCCAGATAACTTCATTCCTAATCTTGTTCCTCCTCGTGACAGCTAACATGCTCCTCACAAACTTCATTCTCGTGGCCTCCATTTTCCTGGTCTCTCTTACATGCAATGTCCATGTTTCTGCTGCATATGTGACAATGGGTACAAAGTACGCCCTGTCCAACACTTTCCTTACACATAAAGGGAACCTCTCTTCTCCATAGCAGATCTCTTACATACCTATATAACAATCCTCCCTGCTCTTCACTTTTCATTAGATCCTCTCTACTTTCTCCTTTCTCCTCAAATCACACTTCCAGGATACTTTACGTTTTGTATTTTTCTCAACTATACTCGATTTAACTTTATGGCTTTACTAGACCTTATCTTCTTCATTGTCACTACACACTATACCTAAAGCTACTATATTATGTAAAGATATATTTATTATTTAGTTTGATAGTTTCAGTTTTCAAAAAAGTTCAGGTACAGTTTGGTTAAGATGTGAAGGAACTTTTTGATAGTTATAAAAGTTTAAAAAATAATTTTCATATATTTATGTGTTAAATCATGTTAAATCATGCCAATTTTGATAGATAGCATCAATACCTACGAAACAATAATTTATTTGATTTTTTAGTACCTCGTCTTACTACCCGTTCGGTTTATAAACATATGCACTAATTACAACCCGCCTCGGTTACCACGTGGTCTAACGCGCAAATCTCGTGTTGGACTAGACTGCCGAAGACAAAGAGATCGGTGTTCGATTCCAGTCGGGTGCACTGAGGCGGATTTTTCTAAATAATTTTCCATCCTTCCTTCACTAAAATGAGGGTGCATTTCATCTATATTAACCCTTCCTAATACCTATTCCTTTATTGTAATTAGTACATAGGCGTATAAACCAAATGGGTAGAAAGACGTGGTGTTTAAAAAACCACTAATTACACTGACATTGAAGTGATGAGGAAGGCTGAAATTAGAGGAAGTTTTCCTACATTTGTGTACAGAGAGAGAGTGGAAAACTAGTTAAGAAAAAAAATCTAGCTGCACCCGACTGGGATATGATCTCTGATATCCCCGTAGTGGATAGCCCAGTCTATTGCGGGAGTGACTCTTTAGACCATTCGGCCCCAAAAGCGGGTAAATATATATATCAATAAAGTAAATGGAATCAACATTGAAAGCAAGAAACAATTGTGTTCCTTAAAAGTTTCTTCCTACAAACATTTTACTGTGACTTGACTTGACTTCGGCACTACACTGGATATCATCTCTGAGGGAACTAACTATATGGGCACTATTGGGAAACAGCGCTGTCATTTTCTTGTTTTCGTGTGGTCAATCTACCCTTAAATATTGAACGCAACGCAGGTTAGTCGAGGTTGCCAGTAGTTCCTTCCTACCCCAAAACACACCACCTACCGACATAACTGAGAGCGAGGAGATTTGGCAACAGTTAACTGAAAGAGAGCCCAGATAAAAACTTCTCTCCATAATACCTGCAGTATCCTCAGAGGTGATAATGGGTATAGTTAGGCTTACCATACGTCCCGGTTTGACCGGGACTGTCCCAGTTTGACCGGGACTGTCCCAGTTTAAAGGTCTAGTCCCGGGGTCCCGACAGGTTTGTCACTTTGTCTCGGTCAGAAGAAAAATGTTAAGAATATGAAAATAAACAAAACAATATTGACTATAGATAATACAAAAGCAAGTATAACAGATATTGTTATCGAACTTAAGAAGTTTATAGGCCTAACAAATCTTGAAGAAAGGCGGAATAATAGATATATATCATAAGGAGCAAAAAAAAATTGTTCAAGGCACTAGAGGAGCCTTGAAGCATTAATGTTGATATACGAGTAGTTATGAAAGAATTTACAAATTTTTATAATCGATGTTTGTCCTACATTGATCAATGGGAAAATAATTTCGGTGGAGCAGAATTTTTTGTCTGGATAAACAACGGTGAGATTATATGGGCCGAAATTGAAAATTCAGCAGAAAAAATTAATGAAACACTTGGAAATGGTGCAATAAACTTAGATGAACTATTTGACAAAGTGGTAGTTGCCAAGGCATTTTGGTCTTCAAACTGTGACACTTTCAAAACTACGAACTTAAATTCTGAAGAAAAGTGGGTTCTACTACTATTCAATCACTTCAAAGACCAGAACATTTCTGTATCCAACCTCGGCCGAGTTGTGGAGTCCATTTTCTGCCTACCAAGTGGTTGAATGGCTGTTCTCACTGATGGACAATGCATGGTCTCAAAAAAGAGGAAGAATGGTAGAATCAACAGTTTAATGCCTAATGTACTGCAAAATAAACATTTAAATAAGTTGCAATGAGTTTTATGAAATAATAAAGGATAACAAAGCATTTCTAAAAAAGGTTCACGCAAGTAACAAATACGATTGGTCTAAGCCAGATAATATAGTGTTTTTAGCTGTAGAGTTTGTTAAATCTCCTAGCCTGTAGTAAATTATGCTTTATAACTTTATTTTTTATTCATAATTTTCTCTGTAATACATCGAAGTGAGTTTGGCTTTAGTTTTCATCCAAATAAATTATTAAAAAAAGCTTTTAAATGGGAATTAATTTTCAAAATATATATCGCCAATGACATCATAAATATCCTTTGGATTGGTAATGGGTGGAGGTGGGGGAGGGAGAGGGAGCGGAAACTTGTGAAAGTGTGTTAAAGCTANGGGGTTGGAAACTTGTAAAAGTGTGTTAATGCTAATTTCCCCTTTTAAGCCAATGGGGTTTTTCATCATGATTCTCTTCCAGTAAAATCCTAAAAGTATCCCGGTTTGAGAGGAAAATATTATGGTAAGCCTAGGTATAGCTAGTGTGTAACAGGCCTTCATAGGTGCTGTTTACATCCATTTGATTGACTGTGAAATAAAACATGTGAGCACTAATAAAGGGACACTCTAATGTCAAGGTAATAACTGGCCAATTCAAGGACTATGTTTTCTGGAATGTATACATACATACACACATACATACATACCGTCGGTGACAAAATCATCCAGCCAATACCCCCCATCTCACGCCCCCTCAGCTCCTACCTCCTTTTTCCACAATGAGCAACTATGGTAAAGTTTGGTATTATTTAGCCACCAGTTGTACCCCCTAAAATATCCGGGGCTAGCGAACTCAGCTCCACCCTTACTTGGAGATTCCGATGAGAGGAGATTTCACATACCGTGAGTGAAGCTGGCTGAGGACAAATTGAAGGTAATTTAGAGTAAGTCGCAGAACAGTGACGTAGTGTTTTAGGTACCAAGACTATTTTTATTTATGTGGCGAAAAATATTAAGACTGCAGAGCAAAAAACTTTCAACCCGGACACTGAAAGCATACCTTAGATTTTTGGCTTTGGTATTTAAATGAATATGTAAGCTATATTTCACTTAGGATATAATTAAAAAAACTACCTTTATTTAACTGTATCCTTTAAAAAATAAACCTAATTTAACTGTTAGCCGGACGATCAAATTCTATTTTATTACTATCATGAATATTATGGTAGACCTAGTCTACTTCTCAATAATAGAATCATAATAAGTTTATATTATTCCCTTTTATTTTAAATCATATTTGGATATCCGCTGAAACTAAGAAAATTCATTAATAATAAACTAGTATGGCTACCACAAGACATTTCACACATAAACAGAAGATAAATTTCCGACTGCTGTGTATCCTGGCCTTTAATTCGCGGGAGCCCGTATTATATAGTCATTGTCTGATAAGTCTCAAGTTCAAGGATTGTTTGTGCTGGGCTCTGGGATCTCTCTATACAATACTGGACAGACATAGACACAATCCTTACAAAGGACCAAAGCCTGACGCTTAAGTGTGTCATCTGATTGATGCTGAGGGGACAGCTCTGACGGTTTATTTCTATGTTCTTGTGCGAAAACATGTATTTGGTGCATAATATAGGCCTATGTGTTATAATTTGAAACTAGTGAAGTATTATATTATCATACTTAAGTGAAAATACATTTAGATTAAAGGATATACAATTCAATTTCACAGGTAACAGTATACAAATACGAGTAAAATCTTTAATATTTTCATTAAAAAATATATCTATCACCCACATTGTTTAAGTTCTGATAAGGTCACACTATATTTAAAGTTGGCTATTATCTAATATATTATATATTGGTTTTATAATAAGAAAAATAAACCATATCATAATGAAAGTTCGATATCTATGATGAAATAAGATATTTAACAGCTTGATTACATTTGTTTGAATGACAGTCAGACTTTGTATAGTAGTCTTACATTCAAACGATCATTTAGGTTATAGGCTTTTAGGAAGTATATATACCCTGCATTTGTTGGGTAGCTTGTTCTTGAAGGCTTTATTTCTGTACTGTACTGTAGTATTTTGGCAGGATAAAGTATGGTCTTTTAGAACAGTAGTAGGAAGTCCCTTCTGGAAGATCTTTTGTCCTACCAAAATATTTCTTTCCTCTGAAAATCATAGGATGTATTTGCCTACATCAACTTATTTAAAGAATAAAATCACAGGTGTTGAACTTAGTCCTGCTGTTTAAACCTTTTATTAACACATTTATTTAATTTAACTGTCACATACATTTATTTAGGCTATATCATGTATTCATACTAATCAGCGAACGATGTCAAAATGCCACATTGCCTTGAATGTGTGTAGGAAAGAAAGCGATATCCGAAAGTTTCTTTCTCTCATACACAATGGTGTGCAGACGACAGCTCAAAATATCAGTCTCTGCTGTGCGTCAAATTATAGGCCTATTATATAGATCAGTGGCCGAACTCCATGCACAGCGTATAAAAAAGTTAACGCCAAACCAACTTTATGGATATTTCACTATTCACAATAATATATCAATTATATATGCTGTAGTTGAAAATTATGTGTTTCAACATTTTGGGCACTGTGCTTATGTGCTATGAACTATGCGCTATTGGCTATGCGTTATGCATACATATAAGATTAGGCGAAGCAATAAAGATTTATTTTCATGTTATTATTGTTATTATTATTATTATTATTATTATTATTACTATTAGGAACACCCTTATCACTAAGTACTTAGGTAATTATTGTGTACATTCCCCGTTTCTGTTGCTCCAAGCAGAACGCTCTTTTAGTGTGCTTAGCAGAATAAAGAACTGTTTGAGATCAATATCGGGTTAGCAAAGACTAACTGATCTGGGAAAACTATCCATTGAATCAAGAATTGTGCGGGGGTTGAATTTTGACTCCCATCATTAAAATGTTAGCTAATAGAAAAGCTCAAAAGGCAAATTTTAAATGACTCAGCTACATTCTAAGTTGTTAAGTCTTAGCTAAATCGTTAAATTTAAAAAAGAAAACCTGAGAAATAAAATATACATACAAAGGAATCAAAAGGTAAGCCTTTGATTTAAAGTTCTGTCCTACCCGTTTTAAATTTAAAATATGTGTTGCAAATGTATGTAGACCCCTATGTTCGTTGTATTTCTGGAAAAATATCGTTCATAATTGGATGGTAACTAAGTTGTCTTTGGAGAAACTTCTGGAATAATTTTCTTAAAAATGTTGTTAAAAATTATGTACTAGTTTTGTTATTATTATTTTTTTTTTAGCACAGCGTTTTACTAACCCTTCGGGTTATACGCTTAAGTACTAATTACGCTAATGGATTAGGAATTGGGATGGTTGAATTTAGAGGAAGTGAACCTGCATTTGCGTGGAGGGAGAGTGGAAAACCATTTAGGAAAGCCACCCCCCCAAAGTTGCCACTTCTTATTCAAGTAGCTTCTAATTTGTCTGCATGGGGCTGAGTTTGACCCAGCACCAGACTCACTGCTGTCAAAACAGTAAATTAAAAATTATGTAAACAGCAAAATCCTGTTTGGAAAATTCTGATCAGAACCATAGTGAGGTTATATACATTTATTTCTATTAAAATGTAAAACATAAACTAATTAAAAACTATAATCTAAAAATCTATTGTCAATTAAATAACCTTAATGAATATACGGTATGCATAATGCACATACAATCTGTTTACTTAAAAAAAAATTTAACCTTAAAAGATTACACTGTGTATCTATCTTATAAACTATACCATGATAAATTAGTGCAAGATGAGCTTACTTACTACTTTACAGGGTAAACGAAGGGTACATTTCACTACTGCATATTCCTTGCTATATAAATATTTTCTTTTCAAATAAAACTAATCTCCTCGAATAAACCGTTTAGCTTAATTTTGTATCTACTTCACTGTATTATCACCATCCATCGTGAAAATTTATTAAATTAGATTTGTAAGAAATTCACTTAGAACTCTGCTTAAAAAGCTATTTTAAATATTATCTACCATATAATTGATTTTGTTACATTTATTTTAAGTCAATAACTGTATCAAACTTGCGTGAAATTAAACTACAAACGCAGTTATTCTACGAGCTAGCTAACCTAGCATTTAATTATCGTGGGGTTTAGTTGTCAATACTATTTTGATGCATTGGTTGGTAGTAGTGTTGTGGGCGGAGATGGCGAGATTGTCATTGAAAATTTATTAATAAAATTTTATTTCTACTGAAATTACTAATTTATTTAGCTCACACTTTATTTTCAAAAAACTTGCCTCGTCAGTAAGTAAACTGAATTTATTTTTGTGTATTAAAGTTCGGTCGATAAAATCCACAGGGTATACAAACGTGTTTAAGGAATCCATTGATCAGTAATGTACATACCTCTATTGATAGTGATTGATTTAACTATATTAAATCTTAAAAATAAAAGTATAGGAAAACTTAACCGGCCACTTGTAACTCAAAATAATATTAAATTTGTAGTTTTGTTTTAATCTTTACTAATACAATTCCGAATTGTAAAGTACCGGTAGGTAGTTAATTGAGCCAGTTGGGGTGAAAGTTTCATGTCTAGCCTGATTTCAAGTTTTATCATAAAATTGTAACTATACATATCTATTAATTACATGTTTTAAAACGTTGTTTTGAAATATACGGGAAATTCCTTGATTTGCGTACGACATAGCACCAATTGACGTTGGAGGTGTAAGAACACCTCTTTTGTAAAGTGTTGGTGCTACTTCTTACTTACAGATGGGGAGTGAATAACTTTCTTGATACATTTATAAAACATAAAGAACAGACATACATATTTACAGCTGACCTATTTATCTCCTAAATACTAAGTTCTTGAAATCTATGATGAGGCCTACCTATTTTCATTTATTTAGATTGTAAGGAAAATCACTCCGATTTTCTAGTATGTTCCCTTTTAATGTGTAAAGGCAACTTTTGTCACTTAAGTCAAGTCATGTTATTATATACATATTAATTGTATTGATTTGTCTACAGTTTGAAAGGATACACAGTACCTAGGTACGGTAAATGGTTTGATTGGTAGGCCTAATTTTTGTTTATATTACTAGGATTAGTATTTGAATTGTCAAACATGCCCAGGGGTAGTACCTCAAGTAGGCTATATTACCTTATAAAATCAATACAAATTATATAAAAGTAAACAATTTTTTTTTGTAGCTAGCCTATTTTGACAAATAAAAAAACTCATCTAACCACATGTAAATTGGCCATATTGGTTAAAAAAAAAGCATAAACCTGAGTTCATTAATAGGCTATGTGGCACACTTAAAACTAGGCCTACATCCCAAAGAATTATCATTACTACAAACATGCAATAATTATCTACGAAACCCACATTTCCGTTTTTCTCTTAGCAAATCTAATTCTTGCAAATGAGACACAATTGTCTTTTTATCTTGTTTGAAGAAATCTTAAACATCTAATGTCTTTGCACGCTGTAAACTCACTCGAGTATCCGTCCAAACTAAACCTTTACATCTGGACATGCGGCAGTGGGCATAAAATTATAAGAACTTAAGTCACAGCTCTTAAACTAAATTTTTTAACCTCATAACACCCAACTTTACAAGACCTAACTTCACTGCACCTAACTTTATAGCTCCTAACTTCACTAGACCTAAAAGCACTGGTCAAACAGGCAGTGGACCTACAGGCCCTCTACTTAAACTTTATAAGACCTAACTTCACAAGACTTCACTGCACCTAATTTTATAGTACTGTTCATAAGATGTTTTATGAAGAACACTCCAGGGTTATATTTTTGCACTTTGATGTCCCCCATTTTTACTTGTTGTTGAGAAGTTACTTCCCTGTTGCTGACAAGAATCCTTAAAATCTTTGTGTGTCATTTGGGTGACCTGATGGTCCAGGGGGAAGGTGTCAGACTTAGTGCTGGGGGTCCAGGGTTCAATCTTCGATCCTGGCACAGATTTATCTGATTGCCAAACCCTTCCTTCACCTCTGACAAGACGTGTATTAATCACAACTTGTGAATGTGAGGAATGCCAGTCCTCCGCCGTGGTTCAGATTCCACGTTAAACTGTAGGTTCTCCATTTCATATCACAATCACCCTACCATTACATGTTAGCGTAAGTGCGTACAACCCGAACGGGTAGTAAGACACAGTGCTAATAATAATAATCATTTGTGTGTCATTTCATTAACCTTGTATGGATTTCCTAGCATTTTTTCCCCACATATTATGGATGCATATTGGTATGGCACATACATTGGACCAGATTTTAACGATCTTTTCACTGCTTTTTCTATGATGGAATGAATGTTATCTCCCTCATTTTGTGTGTGTCCAGTAATTAGGAACTTGTGAGTTATTAATTTGATATTTAAGGTCGGAACTGCATGCAAATACATGACAATAGTGAATTTATTTTTTTGCTGCCCAGAAAATATCAGAATAGGCCTAAATCAAAATGGCTCTCTACCCCCCTTGTGCGCAACCTATGCAGCTCCTGACATACACTCTCAACCTCGGGTTAAGGCAAAGTCATAGGCTCTAAAATCTAGGGGGGTGATGGATTATTTTAATGTTGTTTATTTGATGGTCATGATTGGACCAACTATTTATAATGAGATGGGAGTTATCATTTATTACACCTAGCTTTATAAGATCTAATGGCAAGACCTAAATGCTATTAGAACTAAAAAGACCTAAAAGCACTGGACCTAAAATTAATTTTTCATATATTACTTTAAAATATCCTTAACTTTTCAAACAGGCAGTGGACCTAAAGGAAGTAGACCTAAACTCTATAAGACCAAACTTCACAAGACCCAACTTCACTGGACCTAATTTTATAAGACATAAAATCATAGCTCCTAAACTTTAGATCTTGTGAAATTAGGTCTAGTGCATGTCATCCGTTGGCGAAGATCGACATTTGCAGATAACAGGGCTATGTAGTTAGTACACCATGCCTTCAACTCCAACTCAATTTTTATATTTTCTGACTCCACACCTTAATAAATGCCAAATGTATATTATTTATCCTTAACAAACTTATTGCAGTAAAATGCTTCAATAAAGATTACTTCATGGGAAACTTCTTTGGCATTGTGAATTTATAGATTATTTAAATAAATTTCTCAATCCAAATTACAAATTTTGGTCCTAAATAATAAAATGTTTAAAATATTGTTATAATATTACAAGTTTTTATTTTGAAGTCTGAACGGGTAGGCATACATGTTTACCAACCTCCGACTCCAGAACCCTGGCGGATAAAGGGTGTCATGTGGTCATCACAACAAACCCTCCGGCCGTTAATCTTGGTTTTCCAAACTGGAGCCGCTACTTTTTCATTTCAAGTAGCTCCTCATTAGTTGTCCTCATGAGGCTAAGTTCACACTGTTTCAGACCCAATGCTACACAGAAATCTACTGTCATAGAGCAAATAAAAATAATGGCTCTAATTTAAATATAAAACAAGATCAACAAAACTCACATTTTCCCTAAAACACTCAATTTCACTTAAATATAGCTGCTACAAAAGGTGTTTACAATGAGAATACATTAATTTTCCTTATCAGAAATGGGCTGAATCTTGAATATGAATCAAAATCTTATAAAATGTAGGCATTAGCTTTTAACTTTTATAACATTGCTATAATTTTCTCTTTATTTCTTATTTTGTTCACGTTAAGTGGTAAATTAATGGTCTACGGTCTTGTTGTTAAGTTTGTTCCGTAGATTTTTCTAGCACCACTTTTACTACCTGTTCAGGCACACACAAGCTACATTTACATGTACTAATTATGCTAATGAGTTAGGATTGAGGAAGGTTGAAATTAGTTAAAGTGTACCCACATTTGCATGTAGGGAGAGTGGAAAAACATTTTATAAAAACCACCCGACTGAGATTCAAACCTCGATCTCCCCATCATTGGCAGTCCAGCCTAACACAAGAGTGATGCCTGAGACCATGCGACCACCTAGGCAGGGTTGTCCTATAATAATGTTGGTCCAAGCTATTGGAGTAAGCATTTCATTAGCTTTAAAAAAGATTTAAACAAAACATTTGAATTTTTTTTTTTAAGATTGAGAGATCGGTCCCTGGTCCTTTCTAAGTTTAATGAGCTGGTAAACTAAATTATTATCTTCACAGGTGCTGTGTTAACAACAACCCACCATGATTGGTGGATTGTTTGTGTACAATCACAAAGGAGAGGTCTTAATATCCCGTGTTTACCGGGATGATATTGGCCGAAATGCAGTGGATGCATTTCGTGTCAATGTCATACATGCACGCCAACAAGTTCGCTCTCCTGTGACAAATATCGCCAGGACATCTTTCTTTCACATCAAGGTGAGTTAAATCATTCCTATCTTATTGAAACAAGTTAAATTCCTGGCATTCAGTTTCTGACATTTGCGAACTGGTAACCTACTCTATGTTTAAATTATGCATTGCATAGAACAATTTTAGGCATCCTATACATTCTATAGAATTTGGTTTTCTCTAGCTATTTCGTTATTTTAAGAGGAGTTGAAATGCGAAGTCAGGTATATTTCCTTTCTATTTTATAGTTCTTTTGTTAGTACCTTGTTTACAAAATTTTGCACTGTAATTGCCTCTTGAATGTTATCTCTGTTCTTTCCAATTTCTCTGATAATTTCTTGTCAATCACCTTTGAAATTCAGCTTTTAATGGTACAGCACTACCCATATTGAAATTCAATTGTTTGCTCCCTCCAGAAATTTTACTCAATAAGGACAAATTATATTGTGAATAAATAAATGAGTACGATATTTTATTTTAACTCAACTACCTACATGTCCGTGGATTAATTTTTATACACACCTTCACCAAACAGAAACCCGGCTTTAGCAGAAAAATATCCTGGAACCTCGCGATTCCCTGTAATGCAGGTTTTACTCTATTCTGGTGACAAAAACTTAAATATCTTGGGGAACTAATTAAGTCCTAAAATTGGTTTCTTGAATATGTAGGAACATGTGTGCAAATATTAAAATTTTCAAAAATTGTCATGCAACCACCTAGCCTAAGATATGTTGTACCACATGCATGGGTGTAAGGAGAATTTAACTGGGAGGGGACTCAAAATCGTAAGTTTATTACAGTCATGATGATAAGACTTATTATTAAACACTAAGAAATAAGATAATTGTTATTTTATATAGTAGGGTGTTTAAGAGGGGAGCAAGTACATAACAAAAAAATGTTTTTTAGGGACTTTGGACCTTATACACTCTTTTCCCCTAGTTAATATTAGAAAATTGGATGTTCCTAGAAGTTCTTTTTATTAGTACTCGTTTGGAGACTTTTTTGAAAATTACACTCTTTTTTTAACAACTCTTTAGAATAGTGCTCCCTTGATATTTTTTGAAATTTGTATACTTCTAGAGGCTATTTAAAGTAGTAGTTTCTTCGGCAAATTTTTGAAAATTTTTGTTTCCAAAGGCTATTTTAAAAAGTGCTCATCATAGTACTTATGAAATTTGGAATGCCCTAGAAGATATTTAGTGTTGCAACCTATAAGATGTAAGGGAAATACTGCTTGCTACTTCTAAGATTAACCAGAAGGTACCTTGTAAAGTATTGTTTTTAATTCAAATTATTGTGTTACACAGCGAGCCAATATCTGGTTGGCAGCTGTTACCAAACAGAATGTCAATGCTGCGATGGTGTTTGAGTTTCTCTTGAAGATCATAGATGTCATGCAATCTTATTTTGGGAAAATTTCTGAAGAAAACATAAAAAACAATTTTGTTCTCATTTATGAGCTTCTTGATGGTAAGTTGGTCATGGAAGTATGCTACTTTTATATTGTATACATTTAGAAAAATAAAGTAATTCATAGATGAAATGAGCTACCTGAAAATTTCAATATGATCAAAACAGGATTTAGTAGTCAGTAAATGTTAGTAGAATTTTTATTTATTCGGGTGCTTACTTTTATTTTGTGTGTGTACTATTTACAAATTATTTAATCATAAGAATGGCTGTAGGTAGGCCTAGAGATGGGATATTTGAATCCTATGATATTTTAGAGATTTTAGATTCTTTTAAATCCCAAAAATTTATTTTAAGCACTTGCTAAAAGAAATTAAATGAACTTGTTTAGGCCCAGTTGGTAAAATAATAAAATCACATAAAAGGACAAAATTGTATCGAACTAGGATGGTAATTAATTTATTCAAAGAAGGTTCTCTTGTTTTTTTTATGGACAGGGCACGAATTTTGATGAACTTTTTTTTTTTTTTGTTCATCACATACGATGCTCATAAGTATATAAACTTGGTTCATGATCCCCAGGTTGTAGAAATGTATATTTTATTGGTCATTTTAAGGCATTTTTGAGTGATAAGTCATTCTTGTTTGATAAGTATAAATTTTTAAATACCATTGATATTTTATAAAATGTATAAATACTCAAACATGAACCTTTTTCACCACACAGTTGTCTGAATGAGAAGATAATGTAGGCCATGAACTTTATATTCTCGTTGTTTGTTGTAAAATACACATTTCTGGTGAAATTGCAACTAAGCTGGAGAGGGTTGCGTAACAGATATTTGTAAATCAGTGTTATATTTAGCAGAATGCAAGGATTTAATTGTTAAAGGCTTTTAATTATGTTTTACATTTGTAAAGGCTGTTTTTGATTAAGTCTTGTGCATCTGTTATGAGTTTTGGTTAATATTTTAGGTACATTTTTTGGAAATAAGTCATTTTTTAGAATTCTTAGGTCATCAAAATCTGGGCCCTGTTCATGACGTAAGAGACATGACAAACAAAATAGCTTTTGCCCATAAAAATCTTTTTAAAAATTCAATTTTAAATATTTTCACTACTTATACTAAAGTAATGTACATTATTAGATATTAAAGTATTCACATTTAGATTAGAAAGAAAATTCAAGATTTGGATTTGAGAAATATAGAGCTCATCACATCTATAATTGTAGGGTAGTGATACAAAATATGAGTTAAAAAAAAAACTAAACTTCTGTTGGGCCTCGGCAGAGATCCTGGACTTTGGCTACCCCCAAAACTCTGACACTGGTGTGTTGAAGACCTTTATCACGCAGCAAGGGATCAAGTCTCAGACTAAAGAAGAACAATCACAAATCACATCTCAAGTGACGGGGCAAATAGGTTGGAGGAGGGAGGGGATCAAATATCGTCGCAACGAGCTGTTCCTAGATGTGTTGGAATATGTCAACTTACTCATGTCTCCCCAAGGTGGGTTGGGTAACACATTTATTCAGGCAAATCTGTCTTGAAATCTTTTTGTTGAATACAAACATATTTTAATATTTAATTAATATAAAATAAGAAGTTTAATTTTCATTTGACAATTTTGAAACACACGAGATTTCAGTAAATTCTCTTTAATTTGTTTGTAGTGTATCTGGGTTGGGGCCTATCTGTCCATATTTTGTTACCTTCGAATTAGATTTCCGAAAAAATTTCAGGGTTCTGCAGGATTGTTTTTGATCTCATGGTCTGATAAAGAGCACAACTTCTTTTTCTAAATAAACCTGTTTGTTAAAAAAAATGTTAATTTGTGATGTAATGGGAGATTAAATTTGGTATTAAATGAATGTTTTTTTCTCCCAATATCTTTGCAATGCCTCTCTTTTATTAAGCTGCTCCCTCTCTTATATCTGCCTCTGCTCATCATTATCATCATAATCATCAACTGTTTCCAATCTTTGGCTAGATCATTTAAAGTAAAATACCTCCAGCTTCCTCTTTACTTCCACAATTCTTCCTACTTTATTTGCTTCCATTTTTCTCCTCTCACTCTTGCTGAGCTTTCTACTCCTCCCATCTCTTTCTTGGTCTTTCTTGCACTCTCTTTCCTATACATCTCATTTCCATCATTCTCCTTGGAATTTTTTCCATTTCCATCCTCACTACATGACCATACCATCTCGCCCATGCTTCCTCTACTCTCTCATACTCCCTCTAACTCAACTCTTGCCCGGCCATCTTCATTCCTAATCCAGTTTTTTCTAGTAACATGCTCCTCAAAATATCTTTCTCAAAGCCTCCACTTTCATGTCCCTGCTACCAAATATAAGTTCAAGATCACATTATGATAGCTAAAATAGTCGATAAAATAGTAATTTAATAAAAACTTTAATTTCATGCTTATTTATAGAATGCAAAAATAACGTTATTTCCAATTTTGTCCATTCCTATTGAACTAATTGGTTATATTAATGTGTTATACAAGTCTGGTAATGTTAATTGTTATTTATTATCATGTATAGGTCAGGTTTTATCTGCTCATGTGGCCGGCAAAGTTGTGATGAAGTCTTATCTGTCCGGCATGCCTGAGTGCAAGTTTGGTATCAATGACAAGATTGTAATGGAGGCCAAAGGCAAGGGGGGAATTAGCGGCAACAATGACGACCCGGCGAGGTCGGGGAAACCCGTGGTCGTGATAGATGACTGCCAGTTCCACCAATGTGTCAAACTCTCCAAATTTGAGACCGAACATTCTATCAGTTTCATTCCACCAGATGGAGAGTTTGAACTCATGAGGTGAGTAAGAGAATTTAACTTATAAGGCGGGTTGAGTTTGAACTTATGAAGTGGGCTGGAGAGTTTGAACTCATCAGGTGAGTCAGAGAGCTACGTTTTCAGGACTTAACGCTTCACGATAACTTATTTTTTCACTTTAATTGGCAGTTTAAGTGAGGCATTAAAAAAAATTACTCAGATTTTCAGATAGAAACCAAATCATTTCTGTAAAGTTAGTACTAAAAAGTTTGTTGGAATAAAAAACTAGGTTAAATTAGTGTGGAAGTGAAGGAAACACAAGAATTTGCCAGTGTTTTTGCAGTTTTTGTAGCAAATTTTTTTTTTTCCAAGTAAAATATTGCTCCAACAGAAACATAAGAGTTTAATTTTCTTCACACAGTAATATCAACATTTCTTGAATATCTGTAAAGTGTGTCCTAGAATTTAATGACAATTTTTTCTTTTTATTTAAAAAGTTTCTTATAAAATGCTAGTATGTTCATGACAGATATTCAACAACTGTTGATGTCACCATGTGTAAAAAATTAAACTCTTTGTTTCTACTGAATAAATATTATATTTATTTTGGTCAAAAAAAGTTTTTCTTTAAAAACTGCCAAAAAACATTTATTTTTTCTCGCGTTCCCTACATTTCCGCCTTAAAAGTTGGAGGGATAACCAGGACACTTAGTTGGGTAATCTTGGGGGTAGATATTGTTTAGATATAACTTTTTTAACTCACAGCAGCTTCCTCAGGAGTAGAGATCAGGAGGAAGATTGTGCATTTGCAGAGATAGGATGATGCCACTACAAGAGGGAGTACTTTTTATTAAACTATTTCTTACTATTTGTTTGGAATAAACACATTTTAACTAGACTATTGACTAGTGATTAAGGTAGAATTGAGAGTAACCGAACGTACCCACATTTGTATGGAGTGAAAGTGGGAAACAACTCGAGGGAAAGAAAATCAATACACTCGGTCGAGATTAAAGCTTAAATCTCCCCACCACCGGCAAATCAGACTAGATGCGCCTGAGAGTTTGTCCACTGCTCACAGATTTAGGGGGAAATGTTGGGAGGGTGAGTGGGAACCTATTTTAGACAAAGTTTGATCAAAACTCATTAATTGGATCACAAACAAGACACACACACACACACAACTAGATTGATTTTGTCTTGAAATGTTAGAATCTATTCTCATCCCATTTCATTATTTTAGATCCCTGTCTTGGTATCATCATAAAATTAAAGAGTGATTTCTTCACATCGGTTTAGTGGTCAAAGTTCCTGGCTACAGATCCAGAGGACCTAGGTTCGATCCCTGGCGCTTCCATATTTTTCTGTGAAGCATTGGTTCTGGAAAGGAGCCATTTCAGCCTTGGAAGGACATTTGAGTATTTACTTGAATAAAGTAGTAGCGTCTCCAGTCTAGAAAACTAATATCAACAGTCAGAGGGTTTGTTATGTTGACCAAAACTATCAACATTCAGAGGTTTTGCTATGTTGGCACATACTCCACCAACATGCAGGGGCCGCCCAGTTGGTATAACTCTTGGGCTGACTCCATGAAGTTTATTTATTATTGCTGCACATCCCTAAAACATAGTGACAATCCTAAGATAAGCCTATTAATAATAATTACTATTCAAATATTCACCCTTCCTCTTGTATTTTTTTTTCCAGGTATCGAACAACCAAGGATATTTCTCTCCCATTCCGGGTTATTCCACTAGTGCGAGAAGTAGGGCGTACAAAGATGGAGGTGAAGGTAGTGCTCAAGTCGAACTTCAAACCATCTCTACTTGGACAAAAGATTGAGGTGAAGATTCCAACGCCTCTGAACACATCTGGCGTGCAGCTCATCTGCCTAAAAGGCAAGGCCAAGTACAAGGCTTCAGAAAACGCCATTGTTTGGAAGTAAGTTATTGCAAGCTTTGTATAGGGCTATTTCTTTTCTTAATGGTATTATAGTTAGCAAATACCTAACAACGATAAACAAATATGCTTAGATTTCATACAAATGATGGCTTCTGCTGTAGTAACTAATATCTTTTATTTTTTGACAATGAGGAGGCCCAATGGTTATATGTTTATGCAATAGTGGAAATTAAAAAAACAAGGAATGATAAACTGAGTGAAAAAAAAACACCTAGGGAAGGAGGGAAAAATGTGGGACAAATCCAATGCACAAATGGGATATATTCTTCCTCTCTTCTGGCTTCTTTAGTTTCGATAAAGGCAATAATGGCAAAATATAACTATGATTTGTGTTTAAATGTGTGTGTAACATTATCATTTGCTTCCAGCCTGTGGCAAGGTCAGTTTAGTAAAATGCCTCCACCTTCTTCTATTCTTCCACCATCCTTCTTCCTTAATTGCTTCTATTATTCTCCTCTCACTTGCAAACTTTCTGTTATCCGCTCCTCCCATCTCTTTCTTTGTCTCCCTTGTGGTCTTTTTCCTACATCATTCTCTTTGGCATCCTCTTCTTTTCCATCCTCCATGTGTGTATCTTTTATTAAAATTCTTTCTGCCATTTGAATGCTATTACTTGAATTACATTTAGCATCAAGCATGAATAAGGGGATCTATAGCTCATCCACAGAGAGAATGTAGGTGACAGCTAGCAGAAGGTTCTTTATTGCAAACATTAGCTGGAAGTATTATTAGACCCGTAAATCGTTTGATAACACATTTTATTATTACTATGCAAATAATAATTATTTCTGAATAGGTTGACGTTAGTGATGTTCAGCCATTGTTTGCAATGAGGAATCTTCTTACCTACACTCCTACCGTAGATGAGCTATAGCTCAGCCAAAACTTATCTTTAAGGAAAAATTAAAGACAAGATGTTTCCGATACTGTCCATGTGAGTTACAAAATCAAGGGGCAGATTTTGTTGTTGTTGTGTTTTGTATGCTCTTAAGTGTGCCGCGTGTAGTATTATCAGTACCCTATCTGCACTTTATATCTATACTAGTTAATGAAAATCTTGTTTTTATTTTCAGAATCAAGCGTATGGCCGGCATGAAGGAGACACAGCTTTCAGCTGAGATTGAGCTCCTCGAAACAGATACCAAGAAAAAGTGGACCCGACCTCCAATATCAATGAACTTTGAAGTAAGTATTTTAGTTCTTGGCTTGGTTTCAACTTACCGGTAACTAACTGCACGATCATTTTTTTATTTTTTTATTTTTTAGAGAAAGGGGTCGAGTCCTTTATTTCTCAAATCCAATCCTTAAACTTTCTTTTGAATAATTAATCCAAGTTCAAATTCTTTGACTCTTTGAAATTGTACAATTTTAATCATGGAGTAAAGATATTTAAAATAAAATTGAAAAAGAGTTGTCCAAGGTTTGGTGTCACGTTCTTTTATTTGTCATATTCTATTATTATTTAAATTAGACACTTTTTAAGACAGACACTTTTTAAAAATCGACTATATTCACTGTTACGTTAAGCTCAAATACTTAAAGAGTTGACTGTCGATTTTCTAAGAAATCAGATGTACTATAAACTCTTAATACTAATGTGCAGTCACATGTTTTGAGTAAATATTTGTGATGCATTTTACCAAAGATTTAATCATATATTTATTGTTTATTGCACATGTCAACACACCTTTAATTGAAAATAATTTAATGGTGTAATGATTGTAACATCTCAAGAATTAGTAATATTGAACGTGTTTTGGTACTTGCCAGGTTCCATTCGCACCTTCTGGCTTTAAGGTGCGTTACCTGAAGGTGTTTGAACCAAAGTTGAACTACTCTGACCATGACGTTATTAAATGGGTGCGGTACATCGGGCGAAGTGGGCTCTACGAGACCAGATGTTAAACACGTGGAGAATAGTACATTGCCAATGCTTTGTCAGTGAATTTATTGTATTCAAGAGAATAAATGTGTGATATCGTACAACTATCTTCGAAACCACTTATGTTCTTTTTTTGTTTTGTTTGAATATTGAAAAGAGGATTGAAGGGCAAGGCGTATATATACTTAACCTGCAAATTATAGGTCCCAAACCTCATGTTTAAAACACATCACACTTTATTTTTTAAAGCAAAAGGAGTGTGATTTGCCCTGAAAGTTTTTTTTAATGTGAAGTTTTGGCCTAATAAAGGGGTTTAAGCCTTGTCCTACATTCCTTAAAATTTATTGAATCAAGCTGTTTGGCAGACTTTTTTTTTATATATTTATTTAAAATACTGTGTCTAATGAAGAGTCTTGATTGTTAGTTGTAAAGAAGTAGTAAAATTGGCCTGTCCTTGTAAATCAAGAGTATAATTAAGTAGCAGAAACCTTCACACTGTTAGTCTTTTTTTTTTAAATTCTCAAATTGTAAAGAAATTTAATATTGTTTCTAAAATAACATTCATCTGAAATATGTTCTTATTTTCATAATTATTTTGCCAGCAAATTTATATCTTCTTTTATTAATGGTCTATTTTCTTTAAATTAGATGCACTCATTTTGTTAAAATACTCATGCATGAAATTAATATATATATATCAATATATATTTCACAATATAATGTGAAATGCAGTGATACAGAGCCAAATTAATGTAGCAAGTAATGGTTATTTTATTTTTGTACTTGCATAGGTTTTCTGAATAATTTTAATCTTATGTTAGTTTAGAAAAAAAAAAAATTCCAGATATAATAACACATATAGAATTTTTGTTCTCAAATTTAAACTTGAATTAAATGAGCATTCCCAATAGCCTTTTAAGGTTAAAATTAGCAGTGAAGGCCATCACACTTAGCTTAGTGATACCGGAGTAGCAATTGTTTGGATAGAACCCTAAATAACACACAAACACACTTTTAAGGATAAGTTTTCACTGTCACAGACAGCTTCTTCGGGTCAGGTCTATCTAAACAATTTCCACTCTAGTATCACCAAGGTAAGTGTGCTGGCTATCCCTCCTAATTTAAACCATGATTTAACCTAGTGCTCTATTCCAAATAACCTTGACAAGAGCCGTTTAATTGATTCCTTTTTTATCAAACTTTCACATTTAAGTTATTGGAACCTCTCAAAGCGATGTTAATTATTACCTCATTAATTGCTATTAATATAACTATGGCGCCTAGTATATACTGGGATTAATAATTTGAGCCTCATAAATAATTTTGCATATTACTATGATAATTTTAAGGAAGGAAAATAACCAGCTTACTCAAACTAACTGGTAAAGTTCTTGAAAAGTTTGAAACAAACATTTGAAAATGTATACTAAATGGTTGGTAGTACAACTCTTCAACTACTTTAAGTACCCTATGTGGGTTTCTTTTTCTAAAAGTTCTCATTCAATTTGGTGAGCTGAACATGATCCTTTCTTTTAACAAAGATTTAGCCAATGGCTCTACTCCAAACAAATCAATAACTATTACTATGAGCAATGCTACTTTGGGTATTATATTGAACAATTATTAATATATATAAACATTAATAAAAATATCTACACAATTATTGTGGTAGATAAAAATAAGTTAAAGATTATTCCAGATATATTATTAAGCTTTTAATAGCACCTACCTATTGTGTAGTTGTGTTGTATTTAATTGAAAGAGAAATATGCATGTTGTGTGTGGGATATATGTCTACTTTATAGCGTGCAGGCTTCATCAATATTTCTTGGTGAATCCCCAGGTGTACTTTATTTTTGATCTTAATCACCATGGGAACATAGTATCTTGTCCAACTAACTGGTGTAAGTTGCCCGTGGTATCTTGAAAGATATTTTTTATTTTGATTATTTCACAGAACATGATTATTGTTTGTATTGTGTTTTTTTTATTGTAAGTATTTGTATTGTATATTTAATTTGTAAAGATAGCTGGTCTACTCATTTTCAACTTTTATTTTAAATAAATATATTCAAATGAAATGCATTAAACATCTATCTAGTATTACATGAATTCATTATGGTCTGAATCAAATCACTGCAATATGGTTGAACAATTATTATGGTTTGGTGAAGCCAATGATAGATGGAAATTTGTTTTATTTTTATATGGATTGATTTGAATACTGTCTAATTTTGTAGAGGTAACTTTTGTGTTATTTAGAGCACAAAAAAATCTAATTACTTTAGTATAATAATATGTTTGTTGATATTAGATATTTCATGTTCGATGTAAGAACTTTTCTCTGTAGTTAAAGATAAAATGACCAAATAATTTATGTATGAGGTTATAAATATGTGTATGAGCTAGAAATTAAAAAAATAAATATTTTAAGTTGTTTAGTGGTTGAAATAAAAATGGACACACAAGACCTGAAATTTTTTTTATAGTTTTATTGTATTTAGCTTATTATCTCGTAAATTCCGGGTGATGACGCTTACGGTTGTCCTTAATTGTTCCATCTCCTGAAACAAGTGGAGTATGCATAACTACAGTGTGTATGAAAACATCAGTACCTTTGCAATTATATGGTACAGTAGAGTTTTGGAAACTCTACACTCGATAACTCGACACACACATATATGCACACAGTTGTTGGCGCCACTCATCACAATCCAAGGTCATTCAACTATAATACCTCTGTTTGTTTGTGTAACTCGAGTAGAACAGTCGTGCTGTGGTGTTTTTATAAGTGCTGTGTTTGTTAGTTTTCCAATTCAGTAATGTGTTATATGAATCAATACAATATTATATGTACAGTGCTGTATGTATATTACTGTTACTGTACTGTATCGTACTGTACATATAACTGTACCTATAATATTGATTCTGTACTGTGATTCATCCTTGTTTAGTAAACATGCATCTTATGTAAGTTCATTCGTAAAACTTGACATTTGTAAAACTCGACACTATCTCAGTCCACATTAGGTCGAGTTCCCGAGATTACTGTAGCTTACAATTTTTACAATATTAGTATTTGAAAGTTTTTAATGGTACTGTGACACTTAATATTAAGGTATGAATAATTTGATATGTATATATGCTATGTTCATAGAGAAAACGATAAGATTTACCTTATAATTTATATATGAAGGAGAAAAGAAGATAGTTTGATATTTTTGTGCCTTTAACTTTGATAGGACCATTTTAATATCTATTTGAAAGAAGGTACAGGAAAATTGGATAGAAAACATATAAAAGGAAACAAATCACAATATGACTCTTAAAATGAAGAGAACATAGTTCACACTTTGCATTGCTGCCACTGGACAAACATTTCATCTATTAGTCATGTACTTCGCTAATCAATCACTCAATTAAACACTACAAGCGGAAGCATAGATCCAACTACCGAGTCGCCAGTGCCTGTGGTTTGAATACACATGTCCATCACAGACTCTGCCCTAAACTATGAATGAAAAATTAGCCTGAGCACAGGACGGATCCTGGATAGCTCACTGGATGGTGCATCAAAGCCAAGGACTACGGTTGTTCATGTGTCGTTATTCAACTAAATGATTTAACTAAATAAAATATCCAGATTATTTTATGAATCTGCCCATGTATTTTTTTTTTTTAGGTAACCTGGTGGTCTAGGGGTAAGGTGTCAGACTTCTGTGCTGGGAGTCCGGGGTTCAATCCTCGGTCCTGGCACAGATTTATCTGATTACCAAACCCTTCCTTCACCTCTGACAAGATGTGTATTAATCACAACTTGTGAAGGAGAGGAATTCCAGGCCTCCACCGTGGTTCGGAGTCCACGCTAAACTGTAGGTTCTCCATTTCATCTCACAATCACCCTACCATTACACATTAGTGTAAGTGTGTATAACCCGAACGGGTAGTAAGACGCGGTGCTAATAATAATAATAATAATAATATTTATTTTTTCTTGGGGAACATCTTTGTTGCATTCCCACGTGTATAAGTAATCTACAAATATCGATGTGGTTTTCATTTTGAGATTTGACTATTATGACAAATATAAATATAGGAAAAAAAAGTTGTCAAATGCTTTGATTCAAGAAATTCATAAGGAAGGGTCTTTACACGCATCATGATATTGGGTTGAAGAAATAGTGTACACCCAAACATTTCATTGTGATTAAAGAGGGTCAAATTCTAAATTTCTCGAATCCCTATCTTAAATTTGATCACAAATCCAATTTGAATCCTTGAATCTTAAAAAATATACAATTTTATTTAAAGTGAAATTATTTTTACACCCATTACTGTTTCCCGCCTGTGGCTTGGGTCAATTTTAATATTCAAGCCATATATTTTCCACTAGAGGCTTGCTGGGCCTTTCGTAGCTTCATATTCCTTACAATCCAACTTAAGACTAGAATTGGCACAACAACCAGTCCCCGGCCGTTGATTTTTCACTGTGAAAGGGTAAATCCACTCTTCACCAATGATACATTTTTCGGCCATGCTGGGAATCAAACCTGGGAGCCTTAGTTCAGTAGACACATGCTGCCGACTGAGCTAAGGTGTCGGATAAAGGGAAATTATATAAAATTTTATTTAAAAAAGTATAAGTATATATGCTACTGACAAGTGATATTTTGTTTATCCTGTCTATAAACAACAAAGATAACCCCCTTTTTTAGTGAATTAACTATGGTAATTTTTTTTATGATCTTGTTATCTTAAAAACTACACAATTTTTTACTTTCTCTCTATCTTACAGGTAGAGAAAGTATGGTGATCGTCAAAAAAATCGAACTCGAGATTTTGATGAATTTTGACGTTTCATGACTTCCTGAATCCGAAAAAGTGGTTTTTGAATTTCTGTCTGTCTGTCTGTCTGTCTGTCTGTCTGTCTGTACCTCCAACTAGAGCCTAAACTATTTTACCGATTGAGCTGAAACTTGATATCTAGGGTTTTCATAGGGTTGCCCCGAGGGGTTTTTGGAATTGGATATCTACCCCTAAAATTAAGGGTAGTTTACTGAAGGGAAAAAAGAGAAAAAGTCGATTTTCTCAAAATCGGCTCTAACGATTTTGATTAAATTTCATTTATGAACATTAATAAATATTCCAAACAAAATGGCTACTCTCAATATTTCGGCAAAATGGCTTTAAGGGCTCCGGTCTGATGCGTAAATTAACATTTTTTATAATAGCTCCGAAACTATTTGAGATATGAAATTACTTAGCATTACAAATATGTATATATATTTATAATACAAATATTTTATTCGAAACATATTTTTATAAAATCAATAATTTTCAATCTATACGCAATTATATATATATTTTTAGCTTTTTGGACATTAAAGCTTAAGTATTGCGATCGTAAAAAAAACTAACCTGAAATGTTGATGGATTTCGACGTCTCATGACCCCCCGAACCCTAAAAAATAGTCTTTGCAATGCCGTCTGTCTGTGTGTCTATTAAAACTTAAAATTAAGGGTAGTTTACTGAAGGGCAAAAAGAGAAAAAGTCGATTTTCTCAAAATCGGCTCTAACGATTTTGATTAAATTTCATTTATGAACATTAATAAATATTCCAAACAAAATGGCTACTCTCAATATTTCGGCAAAATGGCTTTAAGGGCTCCGGTCTGATGCGTAAATTAACATTTTTTATAATAGCTCCGAAACTATTTGAGATATGAAATTACTTAGCATTACAAATATGTATATATATTTATAATACAAATATTTTATTCGAAACATATTTTTATAAAATCAATAATTTTCAATCTATACGCAATTATATATATATTTTTAGCTTTTTGGACATTAAAGCTTAAGTATTGCGATCGTAAAAAAAACTAACCTGAAATGTTGATGGATGTCGACGTCTCATGACCCCCCGAACCCTAAAAAATAGTCTTTGCAATGCCGTCTGTCTGTGTGTCTATTAAAACTTAAAATTAAGGGTAGTTTACTGAAGGGCAAAAAGAGAAAAAGTCGATTTTCTCAAAATCGGCTCTAACGATTTTGATTAAATTTCATTTATGAACATTAATAAATATTCCAAACAAAATGGCTACTCTCAATATTTCGGCAAAATGGCTTTAAGGGCTCCGGTCTGATGCGTAAATTAACATTTTTTATAATAGCTCCGAAACTATTTGAGATATGAAATTACTTAGCATTACAAATATGTATATATATTTATAATACAGATATTTTATCCGAAACATATTTTTATAAAATCAATAACTTTCAATCTATACGCAATTATATGAATTTTTTTAACTTTTTGGACATTAAAGTTTAAGTATTGCGACCGTAAAAAAAAACTAACCTGAAATGTTGATGGATGTCGACGTCTCATGACCCCCCGAACCCTAAAAAATAGTCTTTGCAATGCCGTCTGTCTGTGTGTCTATAAAAACTTAAAATTAAGGGTAGTTTACTGAAGGGCGAAAAGAGAAAAATTTGGTTTTCTCAAAATCTGCTCAAACGATTTTGATTAAAATTCGTATCTAGGCGTTGATTAAGATTATAAATAAACTGGCTATTTTCATTTTCCTATGAAAATGATTTTTAGGGTACTTTACAGAAGCGTTAATTTCCGTATCTCCACAACTATTGGAGAAACTAAACAACTTATCATTGCAAAATTGTAGGACTATTAGAAATAAAAAACTTTTATTTGACATATATTTTTATAAAAGCAGCAGTTTCTGAGATATTTGCAAATATATTAATACAATTTTGTGAGCTTTAGTTGTAAACATATACTACTTAAGTCTTAACGCAATAATTCTCCAATGCCATAGAGTAATTAAATATAAGTATCTAAAAAAGTATGTTATTTTTCCTTAAATCTCTTAGGAGAAATGTTTGCATAGCAATGATCTATCTCCATTTTAGACTCAATAGTCAATATTTACATTTTTTATTGGTCAAAATGTATAAATGAATAATTAAATATCAATGCGATGACTTGAAGATCTGCAACACCTTATAAAATGTTAAAATTTTAACCAAGAATCGAAATTTTAATACGAAGTGTTGACCCTTGTGGAAGACATTAAACTGTTTGAAATTTTCTTAGGTGGACAAAGATGCGCCTCTTTTCTCATTGATTATATATCATTGTATATTATTTTAATGTGTGTTCTTATGTGGAGTGGTGATGATACAATGTACATTATTCCGTTCAGAAATCTTACGAGTTTATAGAAAGAGAGAGAAAGTCTGTGCGGTGCGCCGTACCATTTATTTTAATTCATTTTACCATTAATTACTTTAAATTATCATACATAATCAATGTCTACATGTTGTAATCGAGATACATTTTTGAAATTTTTACAAATTTCGAATTTCTCCATTACTGTAGGATTTGTGGGATTGTGATATTTGTAATTTATCATCAAATATTTATTTTTTATTTATTTAGCACCTCTTCTTACTACCCATTCGGGTTACATGCTTAAGTACTAATTACGTTAATGGGTTAGGAATTGGTAAGGTCTAATTTATAGGAAGCGAACCCACATTTGCATGGAGGGAGAGTGAAAAACCATTTAGGAACCCCCCCCACTGCACCCGACCGAGATTCAAACCTTGATCTCCCTGTCCTTGGCAGTTTAGCTCATCATGAAACTAGTACGTTAGCTAACTACTCCACCGAGGCAGGTATCATCAAATAAATAATTATGATAGAATTGTAGAAAATGAAGCACAAATATAAATAACCCAAACATATATACATACATACATACATACACACACACACACACACACACACACACACACACACAAACTTTTAACATGACACCGTATGGTATTCTTTGGGCGGTAGTACACTAAATGTTTTTTCACTTTTATTAATTATACTTTTTTTTATAATTCTAGCATATGTATTTATTAATTTACATATTTTTAAGACACCTAAAGCCATACAAATTGTGTTATTTTGTGTGGCTGTAGTTTTTCTGCTAATTGTCCTCTTTATCCTTGTTTCAAATTTATTTTAACAAAGTTTAACGGCAGAGACAGACCACCAACATATGAGGAATAAGGCAGTATTTCAATTATTATAAAATACACTTTGGTTAAAATAGAGACTTGAACTAAAGACTAATATATATGTATCCATGTAATATTTGTATAATGTAACATGTTTTTTTACTACCCGTTCAGGTCTTATGCATAGACCCTACTAATTATGATAAATATGAAGGATGTGAAAGGTTGAATTTAGAGAAGGAAGTGTATCCAAATTAGTGTGAAGAGAAAGAGTAGAAAACCATATATATTAAAAACCACTCCGTATATTCGACAAAGATTCAACCCTGATCCCCCTTTCACCAGCAGACTAGCCTATTGTGAGAGTGATGCCTTAGACCATGCGGCCACCGGAACAGGTAAGGAATAATATACCATATTTTTTTATGTTAGGTGTGACTTATTCGTTATACCAATGTGCATACCATTTCAAGGCATTGAAACCACTAGAACAACATTATTTTTTAGATGTTAAGTTAATTTTATTAAGACTATATTTTAGGTAGTAATAGACTGAATTCCATTAAAAGGTAAACAAAAGGTTTACACACCAAAAAGTTATGATTCATAACATAACTTAAATTTATGTCCAAGTGTTAGTTTTTGTACATAACTTTGCTACCTGTCTGGGGCCTAGACTGCTTGCACATTTATACTATTCGTGTAAGGATAAGTTTGGTAAAATTTATAGGAAATGTACCATTATTTGTATGGAGGGAGAGTGAAAAACCGTGAACTTACAATGACCAGGATGCTAACTCCCATTCCCTGGTCACTGACAAACCATTTTCTATTTATTTATTACTTTATTTATGATACATGGTCAATGCAATTTCTATTTATTTATTACTTTATTTATGATACATAGTCAATGCAATTTTTTTTTCATTTTTTATTTGAAATCAACTTAAATCTAGAACAGACACAACACCCATTAATTCAACACTGTGAAAGGGGAAACTCAAATTTCACAATTTTTACATTTTTCGGCCATGACAGGAATTGAACCCATTTAAGCAGACAGACACGCTACTGAGATAAGGTGTCGGACTAGGGTTAATGCAAACTACAGTACCACTAATATACATTAATTTATCGTTATTATGTCATACAACACAACATTAAACCAAAAGCTATATTAGCCACTGTAGCCAAAAATATTATTCATTGTGATTTAGCATTTCACTAATTTATGGATTTATTTTGTTAAATAAATTTTAATTTGTATTGATTAGCTGTGAAACATATGTTTATATTACATTTCATATAAAATATCACTGATTGTACAGATCAGTGTGTAACAAACTAATTGACATCATTTCCTTCATTATTAATCTATTAAATGTCATTACAGAAGGAAATTTTACACCTTCATTCTTAATGATAGCTCCATGGACAAACATTAATTTAATTGATGTAATCACTTTGAAAACTGTTGACGGAAGTAAAAGGCCCATAACACGTTTTTAATTCTGGCAAAGTGATGATTTGAAAATAAATAGGTTTATTGTAACTCGTTTAAAGTTGTATACTTAGATGTAAAAAATGAGTTTTAACTTTGTTTGAGTATCCCCGCGGTATAAAATATCGTCTTCATGCGCAAGCGCATTCCATTGATCTATTTTAGTAGACTATATTTATAGGCCTACTTGAGAATTGAGATCGAAGAGGTGCATTAAAATTAGTTAAATTATTTTCAATGAGTATTTAAGTTTTATAATTGTATAGCGAGTTTATTTAAACATTACAAGAAACAAGTAATTATAAAACACTAGTGTGTCAGATTACAACATAAAAGTGCATTGTGGGATGTATCTTGTGTTTTCTGTAAAGATTATCGGTGTTTTGTATAATGGAATCGTTTAATTCTTGGCAAGTAACCCAAATATGTTATTGAGTGTTTGTGTGTTTTATATGCATTCAGTAGTTCCTGCTTTTAATATGTTGGTCAAATTCTGGGATTAGGGTGTCTATAAATTAAGTTTGGGTTTTTGACAGATCACAGCTTCAAATTAATTGCATTATAATTTGCAAGGTAGGCATTTACTTTAATGTTTACGTCGTGTTTAATTATCTAATCACACATTTATGAGAATATAGGTGGCATTGTTTATCAATTCTAGTATAAATTCAAGTTATAATAGCAGAAAATACGTTATGATTTTATTGTAACTTTAATGAGTTAGGCCAGACAACTCCGCATTTCTTAAAAGACCGCCCCCACTTTTGCATTATCTAATTATATAGGTGACAATAGCTATAACAACTGGAATAATAGTTAAAAATTGCCTTACTTAGTATCGCAAATAAATAAACCTACACTCTGAAGATACTATTTTAGGTTAAGGTAGCAGTAAGTTACTTGAACAATTTGTGCACTGAAGTGTTCCAATTTCAAAATTGTCTGACATAAAAACGGATTGCTTATTATTATCCTCTAACATTTTAACGCGTATCGACTGCCTTTTAAATCATGTGTCGATTACTTTGTATGATTATGTGCTTTAAACCAGTTAAATTATGAAAGTTTAGATATATGTTAGCTACTGTAGGTAGTTGTTTTTATTTTCCTTAAAATTTAAACACCCACTTATATTGCTTGATTTTACTTGAATTTGTTTATTACTTTATTATTTTTTGAAAATTGTATTTGTAACAATTTGGGGAAACTAGGACACCATCTGTTAAGTCCACATATCACCTGTTGATTGTGTGTTCTGTATGTGACCTAATTTTAAATTAAACCTACCCAATATCTTTGAGTCGAGGCAAGTAAAAATTAAGGATATTTTGTTAACCGACAGTGTTTTATATTATGTAAGTGCTTGTATGTAGGTCAATATATTACCAAATAGGAAGTACATTAAATAAACTATATGTGTAATTGTTTTTATTTTTAGTAGACCTAGTAAACCCTACCAAATATGCCAAATATGCATGTTAATTGCCTTCTAGATATTACGATCCTGCTTGAAATATATAGAATGTAAAAAAGTAATAGCCTTGGCAATGTTCCTCAGACTTTCGAGTTGTCGCTATCAACTAACAAACATTCTAACATTACTAGCTTAACCAAATATCTAGACATTAACCAATTTCAATTTTATGTATGGATATTAATGAACTCATATCACTTTAAACATCCCCAGTAAAAAAAATAACACAATGGGCGAATACATTTCATAACCAACATCACACCACAGATTTTAATTTTCTTTTAATCTTAAAATACATTTAACTTATACCCACAGAAAGATTTGAGAATAAGTTAAGTAGATATGGCTTATCTAGACTTTTTTTTATCAATATGAATTTTTTTATCACGAAAAGGTGTGGCTATATCTTCTTAATAGGTTTATTAGCATAAGAAATATAGGCCTACACAAAAAAAACTTAATAATATAGGCCTATCAGTTAAATCTAGCCATTGAACCAAAATCAAGATGTGGAATTGATCAAAATTGTTTGAAATTATATTTCAAATGAATTGGGTAGGCTTAAACTTAATTTTTAAATAAATATTTTCTTTAAATAAATTATAACTAGACCTTTTTAGGCTAGATATGATAATGGTTATTTGTATTGGCCTATATTTAATAAGTATTTAGGTTATAATGATAGTTTTTTGCTAGGACTATTTTTATTTGTGTAGACACATTTTTCTGACCACTTCCTTGCTCATGAATAAATTTATAACCTAACTAAAATTTAGACTACAATTTAAAAATAGATTGCCTTAGATTATCCTTTTCAAACCACTTTTTTATATGGTAGACCTATGTTTGTTGAAATTCAAAATAAAACATTATAATGACCTAGGCTAGGAATCTAAGTACAATTGTAATACTTTTATTAGCCGCCCTCCGTTTTATTATACATCACAGGTCAGTGAAAAATAGTTATTTATAGTGTTGATGGGCTATTAGAGGTGACCTGTCGGTCTCGGGGTAAGGTGTCAGACTACTGTACTGGGTCTGGGGTTCAATCCTTGGTCCCAGCACAGATTTATCTGATTGCCAAACCCTTCCTTCACCTCTGACAAGACATGTAGGCCTATTAATCACAACTTGTGAATGTGTATAATGCCAGGCCTCCACCGTGGTTCGGATCCCACGTTAAACTGTAGGTCCTCCATTTCATCTCACAATTACCCTACCATTACCCATTAGTGTAAGTGCGTATAACCCGAACGGGTAGTAAGACGCGGTGCTAATAATAATGGTGGTTATTGTCTCATAGTCTCAAAGGAGCATAAGAAAGGTGTTCCGATGGGGCTGTTGTCTTTCCTCGGATCACACTAGACTTAATATAAATTGGCTATTTTTACACCTTTGTTCTCTGAGGAAAAAAAAAGCTTGACTTTTAAAATAGTCTACTGCAAGTGCCAGCGCGAAAGCTGTGAAATGTCACTCAGTAAACAAGGAAATTCTCTGGGTTTTCACAATAAGGATGTAAGCAGTCACGTATGTAACTTTATTTCACACCATAGGTTTGAATATGTGTTATAAGACAGCTATTTTTGTAGTGAATGACATATAATGGGGCTCTTTGTTGCCTTCAAGAACTTTTATTTAAATATTTTGTTAGACCTGTGTTTGACTACCTGTTCAGGTTCTACACATATATAGGCCTACTAATTACACTAATGACCTAGGAATGAGGAAGGTTGAATTTAGAGGAAATGTAGCCTATCCACACTAGCATGGATGGAGAGTGAAAACCATTTATGGAAAACTACGTTTTGTAAACCCGACCAGGATTTGAACCACGATCTCCCTGTCACTAGTAGGACTAGTATAATTTATTGTACAAGTGACGCCATAGACCATGAGGCCACGGAAGCAGGCTTCAAGATCTTATTAAGTTATTGTTAATAGCTTATTAATACTAATATTGTAGCGACCTCAAATAACTAAATACTAAGGGGCTTAACTTAAATCATGTAATTTTCAACCTGGTATCAACATTTAGTCCTGCAATTTATTTTCTATTTTGTAGCGTTATTACAATGAAAACAATTAGTAATGTTTTAAATGTAATTCTCAGACATTAAAAATATAAATAGTGCTATATATAATAATGCTTAGCTTTTAATATTACTTGGCCTATTTTCACATTAAATTTGCTTCAAAATAATGTTTAATATTTATGAGTTCAATAGGGCTACACTTCAAATTCATCTTTGATAGGCTTCCTGTGAAACATTTGTTTCATGCCTAGACCCTTGGGGCAATTTATCTAATTTTTAAATATTAAGTGCAATAAGTAATAGGTAAGTGTTTCTTTGTCTCAATTTTTTTTTATTGTTTAGTGTAGGCCAGATGTACCTTGATTTTGGTTGGAAGAACAGTAGAGAAAATTCAAACATATTTCTTTGTGGCCAACATTGGTACCATTTTACTATATTGGTTGCGTTATTTATAAGTATTGATAATATCTATCAAAATTGACAACTGCAGATAACATGACTTGATGTATGAATATAATAAAATTGTTTTAATAACTTCAGTATAACTAACTTCTACTGTTCTTCCTACCAAAATCATGCTATACATTCAATTTGTTATCATACAGTAAAATCTCTGTTTATGATTTTTATTTACAATTATATACTTTAGCTGGTCAATATGCCTTTCATGGTTGCAAACTCACACTGAGATCCTACTATAGCTATATTCAAATGATAAAAAAAAAAGAAGATAGACACCTTTGACATATATAGACTATATTTATCCTACAGCTGTCAACATTGGCAACATCTGTTTAAAATGAATCTACAGACCCCCTAGAGCCTGCACTACAGGTTTTGTCTAGTAGTACAAATTTTGACTGTCTTCTCACCTCCTTCTCCATAATACACTCTATAATACCTCTTTTTTTTTTTTATCTACACTCACATTTAAAAACAAATTAACAACATTTCTATATTCCTGACCATTGCCACCTACCGTCTGACATGTCCACTCATGTTTTAAAAAACACAAAAAAGCAGTTTTCAATTTTGCAAACACATAAAACTTAGGAACAAGCTGGATGCTGCACTGGCCTATGGGTAAAAATCAAATACAATAAAATGAGGGTGCGGGCTTGCGCCAAGAGATTAGGCCGTTTCACTGCTAGCCCGCCATTTCCAAATTGCTTGATAGTGTAAGGAAAATTTACAATGCATAATTATTTGGAATAGTGCAAGGTCATACTGTAAAAAAAACTAGCAAAATAAATCAATTCACTTTAAAGTAAATATCGAGAATTCTTGTTTCTTAAGAACATATTAAATCTCTGTAATATTTTATTTCATCAAAGACTGAGATGACAATACTTTTCTTTTCTTCAAACAGACAAAAAGAACATCTGTTTATTTTATTTCTTCAGACCAAATTTTTAATAAATTAAAATAAAATTAATCAAACATTAAAAATTCCAACTTAGAAGTGAACATGTTTGTGCACATGGGCTACTAATTTTTAAAATATCAGCCCTCTACACGGTGGTGTAACGTACAGCCCCACAGAACCTGCATTGTGTGGGGCCCCTAACGGGCTGAGGGGCCCATATATTGGAAATAGTTACCAGTTGAATAAAAACAGATTTAAAATGGTTTCTTACTCTTCAAGTTACTGTTTCTACAGCTGAAAGATCCTTTTAGAAGTTGAAGTTGATAAAAAAACTATTTAAGAAGTACCATTAGACAACAAAGACCTAGTGCTCTCAGTATATTAAGTATTGAATGTGGAAAAGCACGTGGTCTCGACCAACCTGAAGTAATTACATTATTTTCCTCTCAAAAAGCCAGAAGGGAAATCTCTTGTTCAGATTGACTTGACTCAATATGAAAAAATGTTAAATGGCTATTTGGTAATAATACATGTTATTTTCAGTTCCTAAAGTAAAGTAGTAGTTTTTTTCATATCTTTAACTTGAGTTTTTATTTTTATTCTTATTCCAACCCCATAGTTACGTTATCTAAAATCGCTCAAAAAGTAAAGAGGTCAGGGGGACCAACTTTCTGGCCGNGGAGAAGGAGCTGGTTAAAGAAAGTTATGCCACTGCCTCTGCATGTAGTATATATGGCACAATGATCATTACAGACAGACAAACAACTCTCCATTTCGTTAATTATCTATATTATTCTGTAAAGAGCACTGATAGATTTATCTTTTATAATACTTGTGTTAAGAATTTAATATAAAACAGTAACAATAATTAGATTTTTATTTTTAACTTTCCATATAAAAAAAATTGGCTTGAAAACCCTGAATAAGTTGGAAACTTAAAAAGTAAACCAACCCTGATATTTCGACGCCACTTTATATACAGTATTTTACTGTTGTGCATGGCCACTTTTTAAAATCTGTTTTTAATTATTTTTAATCTGCTTAGAGAGGAAAGTTAATTTTTTTTGCCGAATTGTATCCTTAAAGGTGTACAAACTAGTCTTGAATTGCTTTTGACATTTGTGGAGGGGGAACCACTTGTACTTTCTTGACTAACACATTTTTGTTATGAAATAAACATTGTTGGGAATCTTCGGTAAAATTTTCATTGGTTTGCTGTGGTTTTTTTTGGTACATTGCATCTTGCAGACTGTTCACGTCATATTTGCACTAACAAAGTAGGAATGAGTAGGGTATAATTCAGAGGAAATGTACTTGTGTTTGTGTAGAGGGAGAGTGGGAAACCATTTAGGGGGAAAAAAGCATCTCAGTACATACAATCTACCTAGATTTGAACCCCGATCTCCAAAATGGGGTTGACGTTAAGGCCCGAGACTATAACACTCATTCGGATAATTACAGTTATCCCACTACTTTAAATAATTAAGTACTCTAGTGTTATACTTGCCTGCTGAAGACAGGAAGATCAGGTTTCGAATCCTGGTAGGGTCTACTGAGGGTGGTTTTTCCTAAATGGTTTCCCAATCTCCCTCCACACCAATGCGGATAGATTACCTCTAAAATGCTTCCTTCCTCATTCCCACTCCCATTAGAGTAATTATCATATGTGCTTATAACCTAAACAGGTAGTAAGAATGGGTGCTGAAGGAATGCGGTTTGAAAGGGAATGGAATCCAATCTAGGTCGATGTGAAAGATGCGTCTTATGTTGGTTTGGGAATGTTGAGAGGATAAGTGTGTATCGAGTGACGGAGCAAATATATGAAGCTAGAGAGTGGGGATTGAAAAGAAAAGGTAAGATATGGCTAAGTGTTGTAGAAGACTGTGGGAAAAAGAGACACATTAATATTTTTAAGAATAAAGAGTATGTCTGACTCTGTGTATGGATGTTGTTGAAGCGAAGGGAGTGTGCAAGGATAGGGAAGTGTGGATAAAGTTAGTGAGGATGTATTAAGCACGGAGCTGTTTTTTTTTTAGCTATACGCACAGTTTCTTGCCTAACCCCTAAGGGAACTGCGTGATTAGGTATGAATGTATACAAAAAATTAAGCAGGGGAAAATTGTCACTCGAATGTGCTTTTATAGTGTCGGCTGTTAGACGGCGTGGTGCGGTGGCGTGCTCATTACTCTCTTCACACACAAGTACACAATATGATTCACACGAGACCCGCATCGGTGGTAGTATCAGTGATCTCAGGCGCCGGGCTCGCAATATACGGGCTTGTCAGTAGCGGAGAGGTCGGGGGTTAGAATCCCTGTAGAATATACTGAAAACTGGTTTCCATTCTCCCTCCGCGGAGATGCGAGTACATTTTCTAAAACTCTCTCTCTCTACCTTTTAACATCCGCACCTCATTAATATTTCAAATATGCAGATAGCTCAGACAGGTTGTTAGGCGCTGTGGAAAAAAAACAACACAAAAACACTACATAGGGAATCAAGGCCTTAGCCCCCCCCCCGAAATTTTATGAACAAAATATATATAGCTTTATTTATGGTTCAAACAATATCAATAATAAGATACAAGTACAAATTAGGGGGCTTTGTTACCATAAAAAACACTTCAGAGAGCTTCTATAGGTGTTTAGTATTTATAATTTTTCCTAGCCTTCAGCAGTTAGGGGCTTATGTTGCCATAAAAAAATACTTAAGATAGCTTTTAGAGGTGTTTAATATTTAGAAATTTTTCTAGCTTCCCGCAATATGGGGATGTGTCCCTCCCCCCACCCCACACCCCCTCGAAATTATTGGATGGCTACGGCCTTGTAGAGAATACTGCCGTGTTTTGAATTTTACTGGGTCCATACGCCTTAAAGAGCCTGTTTTATCCCACGGATAACACCTTACAGTCCACTTTTCTTAGGCAGATTCTTTTAGAAAATACATTTTGTGTTTGTGTGGCCAACATTGATAATATTTTACTTTGTTATTTTATAGGTATTGATAATATCTACCAAAAGTGACAGCTGCAGGTCACGTAACTTGACGTATGAATACGTGAAAGTAGATATAGTAGCTTTTATAGCTGTCAGATAAGGAAGACTCTGCCTATGAAAATTGAACTGTAGATAAGTTATTCATCTCGAACCAGACGTAGCATCGTAACGCGGATTTTTGTTTTATATTTAAAAAAACCTAGTGAATTTGGGACAAATGAAACAGCTAGGCCCAAATTTAAAATAAAAATACAACAAATTTAAAAAATAATTATTATTATTATTATAAACCCGCTTCGGTGAGTGCATTGTCTAACGCGCTACTCTCGCAGTAGACTAAACTTCTGATGACGGAGGGTTCGAGGTTCGAATCTCGGTTGGGTGTACTGAAGTTTTTTTCCAAAATGGTTTTCTGCTTTCCCTCCACGCAAATGCGGCTACAATTCCTATAAATATAACCTTCCTTATCTCTAAAATCACTAGCGTAATTAATGCATAAGCGGAAAACCCGACCGGTTAGTAAGACGAGGTACTAAAAAATGATATTTTAAAATAAAATAAAACTTTTAAACTGATCCCAATTTCGCGGTTATCAAGTGAAGACTGCAGAAAACCGCACTTCGTAACGTTTCTTGGTTCGAGAGTAATCTTGTATCTAATATACCTGTTGATAGGTCGTGGCCATGGACAGGGAAACGCTGGAAAAGTCGGGAAATTTTTTGATGTTAGGGAATTTAATCAAAAATAAGAAAAAGTCAGGGAATTTAAATACTTACTAATTATGCACCTAAAAATGTAAACAAAAAGTGAGTGATTTTTTCTCTCTCGCCGTTAACAAAATTCACTGTGAAGGGTTTGTTTTTTTAACACATTTACACACGGACACAAATAATACCTAAAACATTAAATACCGAATAAATAACTTATAATATTGTTGATGTTTAGCAGCCGTTAAGATTGTTTATGAAAATATGTGAGCAAAGTAATAAACAGAAAAATTGTCATTCATGCCGGGATCACGATCAACTTAAGGTTCATATAACTTAAGAAAACAGATGTGTGATCACGATTCACGTAACTTAACGTAACAACTCGAGCCAAACATCTGCATTCTCGAGTATGATCTGTGATTTGTACTATTTGTAAAGTGAATGCTTACTATTTTATATCAATATAATACATATTTAACAATACACCTTTTTTATAAATTTAGATTTCCTATTTTAGTTTAATAATTTTTGTTTCAATGTCCGATCACAATAACTGACTCTAAAGAGTAGACCTTGGTCATAAAACCAACAAATGAATTAGTAAATAGCCCTGTAGACGTCACTCGCATAATGATTGGCTGGCTATATATCACGTGGTACCCTTTACTTATAGTAACTTAACGTAGAAAGATCTCCCTCTGGAGATGTTTGTACGCCAAGTTTCTATACGTCACTCTAGGTGAACGGAATGTTAAGCTCATCGTAATGGCTCCCATTTAAAAAACATGAGGAGAATCTTTACGTTACGATACGTTACTATACTAAAAGTGTAAGTCAACGGAATGTTAAGTTGATCGTGATCCCGCCATTACCAAGAAAAACCGTAAAAACATTAAGTGGGGATTTAAAAAAAAAAGTTGAAAGTCTGGAAAACCCGGCAAAGTCAGGGAATTCTATGATAAAAAGTTTTGTAGCCATCCTGAACAAACTATATATCTGCGTGATGAGTCGTACTTACAGAGATTTCATTATCCGTATTGCTAGGTGTAACACATCCTGACCGGTGAGCAATGGTTTGGAAATGAATCCGACTCTGCGTCTATTGAAGAATGTTTTGGATTGAAAAGGCTTGCTCCTATTATCTGGCTGCCAATCACATGTTGCGTTCTAGAATGGACCAAACTTGGTTAGACACGAATACAACTTTATGTGAGCTAATGCGACAGAATGGTTCACGTCGTCAGTTGCTTGGGGAAGCTCAATTTTAATAGGAAGGTAGGTGAACTGGCGGTCTAAGGGTAAGGTGTCAGACTTCTGTGCTGGGGTCCGGTGGTTCAATCCTCGGTCTCGGCACAAATTTATCTGATTGCCGAACCCTTCCTTCACCTCTGACAAGACGTGTATTAATCACCACTTGTGAATGTGTGGAATGCCAAACCTCCACCGTGGTTCGGATTCCACGTTAAACTGTAGGTTCCTCCATTTCATCTCACAATCACTCTACCTTTACACATTAGCGTAAGTGCGTATAACCCGAACGGGTAGTAAGACTTGGTGCTAATAATAATAATAATAATAAGGGTGACCTGGTGGTCTAGGGGTAAGGTGTCAGACTTCTGTGCTGAGGGTCCGGGGTTCAATCCTCGGTCCCGACACTACTTGTGAATGTGAGGAATGCCAGACCTCCACCGTGGTTCGGATTCCACGTTAAACTGTAGGTCCTCCATTTAATCTCACGATCACTCTACCATTACACATTAGCGTAAGTGCGTGTAACCCGAACGGGTAGTAAGACTTGGTGCTAATAATAATAATAAGAAGAAGAAGAAGGGATCTGATGACTAGAAAAGTTTATAGATCTCCTTTCACATATTCATACGTCAAGTCCGGGGCCACAGGGAGCCGGACCCAACAACATTTTTTTGTTTGTTTATTCTTTAACATATTTTGTAAAAAAACACACAACAATAACATGAAGTGGAGCACCATTCTCTACTCACAGTGAATTATTCGATTCGTTATACAGTTTTCCAGTCCGAAAAGGATTCATTACTCGCTGCAATTGTCACGTGACTAGACCAGCGCTCGGAGACTCCACTGACTAAATAGAGAAGCTAACATGGGCCAGTCCCTCTCAGATAAGCCCCGTCGTCCAGTAGGAGATATCTCTCAAGGCCATTATACTGCCAGCTACACAGTAATTCATCGGGTCGGTCTATGCGGGCCGGCGATTCGATAAAGATGGCTTATAATTTGTTTTAGCGTGTATTAGCGTGTGTTAAAGACCCATTAAGTGAGGTGACGAGTGAAAGTGATTTATTAAAATGAATAAAATAGATTATTTATTAAAAACTTATTTAAAAAATTAAAACTGCAAAAAAACTTGAAATTAAACTGTCAGGAGCACATCAGCTTAGTGACATTCCATTTATGCAAGTGGATGGCAGGGGAAAAAACCCCTTTTTTTTATTGCATGGTTTGGTAAACAATAATTGTGGTGAGCTATGAGTGAAGAAAAACAGCCTATTTTGTTTTTATTGTTTGTTATTTTGGTTTGTACAAGTAATGTCATCACTTGATAAGTTAAATTCAAAACCTGTATTATTTTATTCTATCTGTTTGTAGATTTGTTTAGTGATTTAAAAAAAAAATAAGGAAACTTAAATTAATTTAATGTAATATGTTCACACGTGGTGAGAACAAATCATTACCGGTAAGTTTTGACCAGGCCCTACCAAAAATAAATATCACGCGCTGCCACTGCATCAAGTCATGTGGTTTTTTGCTTTTACTTTGATAAAAAAAGTATCAGAAACTAACTTATAAAAAAACCATATAGATTAATACTTCTTTATGAATTACCGTATAATTGATATTTACATCATTAATTAAACGGACTAAGAATATTAATACAATTTGCAATATTTCCTCCCCGTCATTGTGGCAACATGAGTTTTCATTTTTCAATTAACGGGCTCTCTATCAAAAATTTAGACTGTATGCTAGCAGTCATATAAAGCTCTTTTTTTTTAAAAAAAAAGAAATGAAAATTGGCCTTTAGCTAAGTTACAGAATAATTTTCCATTTAAACATTTCCATCAGTCCTCCTAGACAGATCTAGTCTCAATTCTCTTTGAGGTTCTCTTTATTCGCACTCCCACGTGTCTTCTGCCTTGATACTTTATTTCCCGAAATGGACGGAAATTCCCTAAGTTCGTTATGTGATCCCCTGCTGGCCTGGCGTGGCATATTTTGTGTAAGGCTTCCTAACAGAGCAGAGTGACGCTTTCTCGACCTGACGTGGTTATAGGAGGGAGTAAAGGGTTTGTGAAGATGGTGCACGCCATCAAATGAAGTGACTGAACAAAACTAAATTCAAGAAAAATACTTTTTTAATTCTTATATTTAAAAAAAAAATTATTAGGGATTAAATCTAATGAAGGTAGGTACTAGTAGGGTAAAAAAACGTAAAATACACATTCATTCGCATGGAAGGAGGATGTAAAACCATTTAATTCCCTCCCCCCACTCCCATTTATTTGTTGTATTCAACGTGCACTTTCTGAACCTACTGGTTATACCAGCACACGAATTATAAACTAACTTAAATCAAGAACAGACACAACATCCAGCTCCCCGGTCGTTAATTCATCTCTGTGAAAGGGGGAACCCACATTTAACCAATTTTAAATGTTTCGACCATTCCAAGGATCGAATACGGGATCCTCAGCCAGGGGTGGACTGACAGATTCCAAGCGGCTCAACACTGAATATATGTTTCAGTATAAGTTAGGTGGTTAGGTGAAGTATTTATATATTTATTTGTTAATTTAATACCGAGTCCATTTAAGCTACATTATCGATGATCAGTTTCTACTTTCTACTGACATGAGTAAAAATGTTTCTAAATGCTTAGACAATAGATTGGTGTGTTTACTGATATATTTAAGTTTGTAAAATGATCCTCCACTCGCTTCTTGTGTAGATCAATAAACAGATGATTTTACGTTTGTTTAAAAAAAAACCACGAAGAAACAACGAACGGTACGGTTTTAAATTTAATGCCATCATAATTGTTCTCAAAAATTATGTTTTCTGTACACCTCTGACTTACTCACTGGAACTTTTGACTAAAATTTAATAAAAAACTATAATTTAAAATTTAATTGATATATTTATTTAAGGGTAAAGTAGTTGTGGCAGCCCAAATCAAACCGGGCGGCCAAGTCCACCCCTGTCCTTAGCTCACGAGGCAGGCACGCCACCTACCGACTGAGCTAAGGTGTCCGACAACCTCTCAGTTGAAAATACTATTTATTTTAGCGTCGTCTTACTATTACTTCCCGTTCGGGTTGTACGCATATTTATTAATACGTTTATGTGCTAGGAATGGGGAAGTTATATTTGAGAAGGAATGTACCCACATTTGCGTGGAGAGAGAGCGGAAAACTATTTAAGAATAAAACACACCCAACAACCCGGGGGTTATCCTACAGCGTGTGTTTCACCACGCGATTTGGATATAACGCGAAGGATCTCTTTCGAAAACGTGATTCAGATATTATTTAGATTACCGTTAGTGGACAACTGTGAATCCCGCGAAAGTTCTTTATTTCACCGCCGCTATCGCTTTAATCGCGCCTAGGTATTATTTCGGTATTTTATTGCTTATTTATTTTTGACTTTTTTTCATAAACACGGTGCTGATAATATATAACTATAATAAAATATAAAATACGTCAAAATATAAACGGGAAGTAATTTTTCATAGTTCTGGTCAGTATCTACGACCCCCTAACCTATATTTTCTCATTTAATTAATGTTTTTTTGACACGCGATTTTTTTCTTAAACGAAACTAGTTCGTTATAAAATAACTTCCTGTATTTGGCTAGTTGCACAAAACCATATAAAAAAAATAACTAATTATTTTTAGATAGCACCTGTGATCAAACACAAACTTCTACACTTGCAATCGGCCTGCCCTGAGATTAGCGGTTTCTCTTCTGTGTAGGCCTAGCAGGCCAACTTGACTGGCTTTCAGGCATAGTTCGGTATTGGTATGAAGGATACACATTTTCGATAACTTTTCTTCCTAATGGACCAATTTATTATAGACTTAACACAGCTCAAGTGCGGCTTGATACTAAATAATACACCTACCTACCCACCCTCCTCTTCAGTGGTTGGTTGTTTTAAGTCCAAGCCTAAAATTAAGGGTAATTTATTTAAGGCTGAAAAGAGAAAACATATATTTTCTCAAAATCTGCTCTAACGGTTTTGATTAAATTTCGTATCTAGTCACCGTTTAACATTAAAAACCAAATGGCGCATATCATTTTTCTAGTACTTTACATAGGCGGTTGCTTTCAAATTTGATAAATTCCCCGCATATCTTTAAAATATGAAATAAAATAATTTATGATAGCTAATGTTACATTAATAATGCCCACCCCGAATATAACCAATACATCCTGCAATATCACAGATTTACACCTTACTGTGTCTAAAATATGTGGTTTACTCACCCTCTGTTATTATTATTAGCACCGCGTCTTTCTACCCATTTGGGTTATACGCACTTACGCTAATTTGCAATGGTAGAGTGATTGTGAGATGAAATGGAGGACCTACAGTTTAACGTGGAATCCAAACCACGGTGGAGGGCTGGCATTCCACACATTCACAAGTTGTGATTAATACACGTCTTGTCAGAGGTGAAGGAAGGGTTCGGCAACCAGATAAATCTGTGCTGGGACCTAGGATTGAACCCCGGACCCTCAGCACAGAAGTCTGACACCTTACCTCTAGACCACCAGTTCACCCTCACCCTATAGTCTCGGCCAACAAACATCACACTACTGGTGCACATCAAATAATTCAAAAAAGAAGACCGACACTCTTTGGAAAAGTGGGTCGACGAGACATCAGTATGAGGTGATCAAGGCCTACGCTGATTGGCCTAGCTGGCCGACAGACAAATCTCACGCGATCTTAACTGCCAATTCACCAGATTTCCAGTCTACGTGTCTAAATGACGTGTCAAGATGATGATGGTTGTTAACAAGAGAACCCTGCTGCTAGCACGTGTTCGCAACGTGGCATTGTACTATGAAGATTCCCCCACCCCCCTTATATCCATCAACCATACCTATATAAAGCTGGTACTCAGCTAATATGGTTGACTATCAATTCCAACACAACCACGAGAGGTCCTGGTCTGGACTTGGACATAATCGCTCCAGGATGACAAAATATAAACTTTATATTTTGTTAAATATTTAAATATAAACGACACATAATGGGTTTGGGTGTTTGAACACTTAGTTAATTATGTGATTAAAATCGTTCAGTGTAGGCGTCAGTAATTTTTCACTAGAAAATTTACTTTGAAAAGTAAAATTGTTTTATGGAACACTTAATGTTTCCTTTGGCCGCTTGGGCGCTAGTTTATTTGTAAAATTTAGACTTATTAGTAGGTAGCCACTTTTTGATTCTTTTTCTTGCTTGAAATATTTAGTTTGAATATAAATTTTATTGCACTTGTGATTACCAATAATTGATTAACTTTAAAATTTGATAATGTTTAATTTATAGATAAAATTTTATATACGTATTTTGTTTGAAGAAATTATAAGAGTAATTTATTTTTGTTGATTTATAATTTATAGTTTTAACAATTCTGATTCGTTTAGTGAGAAATTACCAGTATTCTAATGTAATATTGCTTTGTTTTATGTTATAATGTTATATATTAACAAGTCGGAATCTTTTCGATTACTTCAAAGGTGGTGGAATTAATAGTCCCGCAGAAGTTTGAGTTGTATCGGGAAGTCAAACCTTTGGGTAAATTATTTTGATCAGAATTGATTTTTGAAATTAAATTTAATCTTAAAGTTTAACTATTTAGTCGGAATTCACAATGGTGATTCAGGCGATTTGTTAACCGTTTAGAAGAACTCTTTAAGCTATTTGATATTCCAATAATGGAAATACCTTATACCTTTATATTTCAAGCTCTTTATTCTCTTTATTAATATAATATGGATTCAAAGGTTTAACGATTTAATCTGTTTGTTTAGTCTGAAGTCACAAGGGTGATTCAGCCACTTTGTTAACCAAGTAGAGTAGCTCTTTAAGCTATTTATTATTATATTAACGATTTTTGATTATTATTGGGTCTCTTCCAGACTAATTCATATAAATAAATAATTTATGTTACTATTCGTTTGTTTTAAACGTAGTCCTCGTCAAGGACTACTATTACTTTGGGATTGTGAAATATATCCTCAAATGTACTGCGCAAGCGCAGTCTCTCCCATATTTATGTTTTCCAACACTACTCACTTTGCCTTGTGAGGCAATTTTTTTTTTTTACCTCTGTTGTCCTACTTTGAATAAATAATTCAATTTTTTCTGAAACTTGCAAATGTTTTTATTTTTGTTAACATTAAATTCCCTATACATGCCGCCCACCCTCTTCCTGGCTATTGTGGCCTCTAGCGGTTAGAGTTGGAGGTGGTGAACGGTACAGTTGTAGAAATAATAAAAATAAACTTGGTTTTAAATATATTTTTACAAAACCAATATTTTCCGAGATTTAAGAAAATATATTTTTTAAATGGATGTTTGGAAAATGAGTTTATTTTATTGTTCTTTGGTGGACAGAGAAGTTCCTCTTTTATAATTTTTTTTGTAGCATAGTATTTGTCATATATGAGCTTTGGTGGAATGTGATTCTCTTTTTTCCATAATGTTTCTGAAAAAAAAAAGTAATTTATTTTGTTTCACATATCATACGAGTTTTAAATAAATATCTCAATTTTTAGCTAAAGGAGCGAGAATATCTGGGCGGTACATGACGGTACAACTGGTTTTTAATCATATAAAAAAAATGTCTCTTCAGTTAAAAAAGGTTTCCGACCTCTGGCATGATTGATTATAACTTAAGTCGCACACGACGTGTGCAGACTGCAAATCTATTTAACACCGTGCCGAAGACAATCTCATAAAACATCAAATCGAAACCTCAGACATATGAGACAAAGAGCTTCCATTAACGTGATTACGTACGAACCGAACGTGTCCTCATTGCGGGTTTACGTAAAGAGTTTGGTCGTAATAGGTCCATTAGTTCGACGGTTATGAGGGAGAATAGCGGCCGTCATTTGGATCGACCGAGTGCCGACGCCCGGCGCCGATTCGTCCCGTCGTTGCAGAATGTAAATTGGTGTCGTTGCATGTTAAACTGTCTGACGTGTTGAAAGTTATCGAGTTATACGGCGTGTCTCACTATGGAACACAACACGTTGGACAAGGACAGAGAGTGAGATTGAAACGTCACTTGATTACTCGTTTTTTAATATATTTTTTAATTCATGTGTATCTAAAAATGATACATAATGGTTTTCAACAGTATCAAACCTGATAAATTAATCAATTTAAATACAGTGAAAACCCGGTTCAATGTTCGAATGATTTTAAGGTGTTATTATCGAAATATATTGCCGATGACGTGGTGATCGGGGTTTGAATATGGCATGGTTTACTGTGGGGGTATTTTTTCCTAAGTGGCTCTTCACTCTACCCCAATGCAAATGTGGGTTCAATTCCTCTAAAGTAAATCTTCCCTATCCCTATTCCACATTGGTGCAGTTAGTACATTATGTGTACAACCCGAATGAATAGTAATACGCGGTGCTAAAAACGAGTGAAAAATGACAACCTGGAAATGTAACATATTTGAAGAAGCCTACTGTCTCACTCTAGCATTAGATTGGACTGCTAATGACGGGGAGATTGAGGTGCGAATTCCGGTCGGGTGCATTGAAAGTTTTTCCCCCTAAAGGTTCTGTTCTATTTCCATACAAATCCGGGTACACTTCCTTTTAATTCACCCTTCCTCATCCTTGACACATTAGCTTAGTAATGACTAATTATTAGTTAGGCTACATACCCCGAACAATAGTATGACGCGGTGCTAAAAACAATCGAAATATCAAGTTTGGACAAAATCCATCTTTGTGTTTCGGCTGTAGCCGCAAGTGGACAGACAAAAAAAAACACTGTAAAACCCACTTTTTATTATTTAGGGCTTAGTCCAGACAGGGACACATAGAACGTCAAGATCTATCATAATCTCGAGGCCAAAAATATGTCACAATTACAACACTTTCACTATGAGAAAGGGAAAATCAAGCTCCTTTTATTGTATGTTAAATATGTGAATTCATTGGTGACTCGTAAATCGTAATATGTGCTGCCCTTGTGACCAACTCCTCCCCTCCCCCCACTTGCGCACCCCCTTCATTCTAGCCGCTTGGGTGCCATAAACCTTCGAAACCTTGCTTTCGCCCCACCCCACCCCTGCCCCTCATCTGTCGAGAGAAAATTAAATTACCGTAGATCAAACATCGTCAAAAATAGAAGCCAGCCCGACAACTGTCGTTTTTTGCTGTTTTTTTCGAATCGCCAAGGGGTTGTCAGTTAGTTTGCGACTAGTATTTGTCCAGGATATTGGTCGATGACGGCAGACGGGTGCAGAGATCGAACTAGGAGACACTCTGGTTTAGGCTCCTCCCTGTTGTGTGTCACAACGTAACTTAGTTTATAGTTTGTTGCCCGCTACCCGCCTGTTTACACTAATGAGGCAGGGAGGAGGAAGGAAAAAATTGAGATTCGCTTGGAGGGATAGTGGTGATGAAAGTGTTTAGGAAGAAAAAACTCAGTATAACTGACCGGGACTCGAATACTGATCTCCCCGTCATTGGTAGTCCAGTCTATCGCGAGGGTGACGCCATTGAAGTGGGCTAGTTATACATTAATAGATTATGTGTCTTAGGAATGAGGAAATATACTTGCATTTGCGTGGAGGGATGGAGGGGAAACTATTTGAAAACCACCTTAAGTGCACCCGACCGGTATTTGAACCCCAAAATCCCCGTCACCGACAATCCAGTCCTAACACGAAAGTGACTCGTTAGCTCATGCTACTATCGATGTGTGTAATTTGAATAAAGGGAGAGTGAATAATTTAACAGGATCAGCCTTTACTTTCTATAATCGATTACGAGGAGTTACATATCTCTCAAATGTATTATGCATTTCCTTACGTCCTGGCGACACGAGTTGAGCCAACAGTTTCGTTGAATTTTAGTTATTGATCATTCGGCTCCTATTTTCAGGGACAGTCCCTGAAGTAGGACTTTATGTTCCGGACTGATGCCCCCCCCCCC
>CABFWB010003877.1:0-12517 GCA_902151455.1 Timema bartmani | reverse complement strand
TTGAAACTAAACCAAACTCCGCCATTGCCTCTATTCAAACGTATATATGCCAATAGGCGTGTTTTGAGTCTGTCCGTTGGCAAGATCGGTGTCATACCCTGGCCGCCCGTGTGAGGGGGGTGGTAAAAGGGCGAGAGGGGTCCCGGGCGTCTCTGGTCTGTATCGATCTGTCCGGCGTCGTGTTGTGTTTCGCGTGACCTCGCCTCACGCAACTTGCATCACGTTTTCTACCGACGTTTAAATGGGGCACGCCGGAAAGGATTCAAAGTCATACAAATAATAATAATACTATAATGGAAAGATTTGTTTTATCACCGCGTCTAACTACTTGTTCAGGTTATACGCATATATACTAATTACGCTAAGGGATAAGGAATGGGGAAGGCTGAATTTAGAGAAAGTGTACTCGCATTCGCGTGGAGGAAGAGTGGAAAACCATTTCAGGGAAAACCACCCACCATACACCTCACTGGGATTCGAACCCTGATCCACCCATCATTGATTGTCTAGTCTCTTGCGTAATTGACGCCTTAGATCAGTTATTCTCAAACTTTGGTACGTGGCGGTGTACTAGGTGGTCCGCACATGGTAGGTGAGCTGTGACCTAACCTTGAAATTGTGTACGATTTGCGGCCCGGCTTTTTGAGAGACACGAACTAATTGCGGCCCACTCACTTGATAGAGAGGTATGAGTTGCGTCCACCTAATTAGCAGTGTGCTTCCTATCATGCTGTCTTAAATTTCAGATAGAAACTATCATCGTCTCATGTCGAAATCCCTCGTAATATCCAAACTTCCTCAATTCTTGTCGTTCAATGGTTTTGGAATTTTTTTTAAGATTTGTTAGGTTAGGTTAGTTTAGGTTGGGTCAACAGCTAGGGCCGCAATTCAACTGTCTCCTTGGAGGTAAACAACTCGTGCGGCCGCAACTCACCTGCAGCCCGCACATGGGACCACAGGAAAAATTGTTATGAAACAAATTGTACTAATTATTTTCTCAAATAATAGTCAAAGAATAGTTTGAGACTAAGATTTCAAAAATAATTAATCAGTAATCTAACCTCAAATGATCCTTATTATACTTCTCAGATATCTATTTTAAACACAATCGTTATTTCAATTTTTTTAAATTACCCAACAACCAACATTAAACTATTCTTTATCTGATGGCTTCAATCAAAACCAAAACCACACCCCGAAAATAAACATAATTGTTTTTGGATTCTTATGGGGCACACACAACGTAAATATTCATCATAATATCTAGGTCAAAGTTTTTCACTGTTAAAATACTTTTTCTCTTTATTAGAAAGTAAAAAGAGAAATAAATCAAAAGCGTACAATATTGACAGTCTAACTCCGCTAAGAGGTTTCTAGAGAAGAGTTATTTCCTTTCGGCGCGTCGCGGCGCGCCATAGTGGGCGGGGGGTTGTGGAAGGAACCGTGGGAGAAATACTTTCTCTTGTCATTCCGACACAATTCGGGTGCGTTGTCTTAGTATCGGCACGTTTAGAACTTCAACACATTATTATTATTATTTTTATAACGTCAACACATCATTTTTTTTTAGCTAGCACCACGTCTTACTACCTGTTCGGATTATACGCTTATGTAATAATTACTCTAATGGGTTAGGGATTACGAAGGTTGTATTTAGAGGAAGTGAACCCACATTTGCGTGGAAGGAAAGTGGAAACCCATTTAGGGAAAGCCACCCCCCAGTTAACCCGAGCGAGATTCGAACCTTGATATCCCCGTCTTCGGAAACTTAGTCCAACACGGGATTAGCGCGTTAGACCACGCGACCACCGAAGTGGATTATTCTTACTGTTGATTTTGATAAGTAAAATGCACATTAGATTGAGGTAGAGTTTTATATAGTTACCAGCGAAGTCGAAAAACATGTTTTCATTGTGTTTTTCCTATTAGTATTTTGACCAAATTAAATCTATCAACTTCCAAAAACTGACCTTAACAAAAAATAATCATCACTTCTCAAACAAAATACTGTTATGTGCACACGGATTTGGCCATTTAAGCTGAGTTTAACGTACTCTACACAACTTAATGTAAAATCTATTAGAGTTTATTAGATTCTCAGAATAAATGACGAAGAGGTGGTATTATTAGTTTTAGTAATATTCCAACCTATATAACCTATCTCATCCCAAGTAGCACGATAGTTTGGTGTCACTCGGCGGTTCTATACGGTTCCCGCGGCGCGCCTTAGTGGGCGACTAGCTAAAGTCAATTATACTTTGTTCCACAAGTAAGGTTCAATCTTTATAGGACATTTACCACATTATTAGTGTTATTTTTTATTAATAATCTCTATCAATATTGTTAGATAAGGCTCTTCATATGAAAATTGGACAATAAAATGTATATCTGAAACAAATCTTTCCTGCTTGATAAACACTTTCATTAGAAAATGTCCTGCTTCGACAAGTGACAATGTTAAGGGGGGGGGGGTGTGTCCACGTTTACATCGAGCACTTATCAAGTGGTCCCCTACTGGGAAAAGTTTTAGAGCGTCACCACTCTAACAGTAGACTAGACGGGGAGATCGAGGCTCGAATCCTGGTTGGGTGTAACGTTGATGGTTTTTCCACTTCACCTAAATACTGGTGCGCTTCCTCTATATTCAACCTACTTCACCCCTAACAATTAGCGTAGTTAGTATATAATACGTATAACCCGATCGGGTAATAAGACGCAGTAATAAAAATATATATATTGACACAAATAAATATTTTTTGTATTTCTTTAATTAAAGATTCGTTCTAGCAAAATCCTGCTAGATATATTTTAGATAAGGAGAGCTCCCCCTCTACTTGCTACTAGCGTAAAAAGCGAGGGGTTAGTATTTTTAGTAATCTTTCTCTCCTCTCATCATCAGATTTATTGCAACTATTTTCGCCCCTCAAGGAATAAGGTAACTGATGTTATCTGCCGATTTATTAGCTCTCATAAGACATTGGAAGCTCGCGGTTGGAGAAAAATCGTGGAGCAGGAGAGGAAGGGAGGTAAAATGTTGGCGGGCTCCTCGTGAATTAGGGAAATAATGGGGGGTGGGGGGGGTTGAGTTTACCCGAGCGGCGCGGTTTGATTGGGTGAGAGGAGACTCGACGAGGGGTTTGTTCGGCGCTACTTAGGCCCCCCCTCCCCCATGGGAGACATCTTCATCTTCCACGCGTCCCTCCACCCACCCTCTTTCACCATCCCTGACCTATAACCCAAAATACATATATTTTAAATGTGAGGATTGCGTCGAGAACACCCGAGGTAAAAGGTTTCAAGTCTGCTGTCATCTCGTGCTTCTGTTTGGTCCTTTAAGAAGTAAATTTTTTTTTTTTTTTTGCCAATGAACTGCATATTACTACCCGTCCGCATTTGCATGTAAAGAGAGAGGGAGTGAGGACGAGAGAGTGAAAAAGAGAAGAAAAAAAACCCCATCCAAGCAAAGCCATCCCGTACCACACCTGTCTTGGAATCTAAATCCGACCATCCCGTTCACCAGCAAACCAGACGAGGTTCGTGTTTTAAGTCTTCGTGCCCACCGATGCGGGTTTTATTTTAATTGAAGGGTTCGGGGTGAAAGAAAAAGGGAGAAAGTGTATTTTTTTAGCTCAATTTGATCTTCTTTTTTTTAGCATCTCCTAAACATCCACGGGACATTTCTATTGCACTTTGGATTATGGTTGAAAGAAGTTTTGTCATATTTAAATTTAATTTTAAAAACATTTATTGTGATATATTGATGTGTTTCTAGATAATATAGGCTAATAGTAATTGTCATGAAAAATGTTTGTGATCTGACTTTCCCCCTTTTTTTTCTCTGCATTATTCATTTTTAACAGTAAACTGCTTCTGTGGTTGCATGGTCTAAGGCGCTACTCTCGTAATAGACAAGCCTGCCAAATACGGAGAGATCGGGGTTCGATCGTGGTCGGTTGCACTGAGATTGGTTTTCCTAAATGGTTTACCACTCTCCTTCCACGCAAATGTGGGTGCACTTCATCTACATCGAACCTTTCCGATACCTAGCACATTAGTGTAATTAGTACATAGACATACAACCTGAACGGTAAGTAAGACGCGGTGCTAAAAAAGTTTTCTCACAGTAAAATCTGTAATCCATTTCTGAAATCATACAATAGGCCTATATTAGTTCCCATAATAATATATTTGGCTAAATGTATACTGCCATACTTTCTCTCGACCACTCGGAAAGAGTAGTATTGTGATCGTCAACAAATCTAACTCGAGAGTTTGATAAATGTCAACGTTTCATGACCCCTGAAAATGAGAAAGTGGTTTTCGCGTTGCCGTCTGTCTGTCTGTCTGTCTCTCAGCGTAAAACCGAAACCATATTACCGATCGGGCAAAAACTTCGTATCCAGGGTTTTTATAATGTTCCCCAAAAGAGTTCTTGGGATTATATATCCAACCATAAAATTAAGGGTAGTTAATTGAAAGGCAAAAATAGAAAGCAAAATAAATATATTTTCTCTAAATCCGTTTTAACGATTTTGATTAAATGTTTTATCTAGGCACTCTTTAACTTTACAAACAAAATGGAAACTCAAGTTTTCCCATGAAAATTACTTTGAAGGTATGTTACTTAACATAAGCTGAAATTTCCAATTTTGATCTTATCTCTGCAATTATTTAAGATACAAAATAACTTATCATTGTGTAAAGTTGTGGTACTATTAAAAATATAAATATACATTTTATAAAACCAATAGTTTTTGAGATATAAATAAATATATATTATGAAGGGCTTTAGAAAATTGAAAAATATCATATTTTTTGGTGAACAGATATGTTCCTCTTTTTTCATTGTTTCTTTATTAGTGTTAGTATTAGTATTAGTATTATTTCATTTAGGCTCTTTGTTGGAGTGTTCCTGCTACAATGTATATTATTTCGTTTCACAAATTTTAAAAGTTTTTAGTATACATATATATATATTATTTTTTTAAGATAAAAAAAAGTTTGTGTGGTAATTTCTAATATATGCAAATTTTTTTAAAATGTTTGAAATAGTGATGAAATAATTGAAAAAGACACCCAGACAAGGAAAGGTATCACAGCCTGGACCTCTGTGCATTAACTGTGTGATACTCTAACTACTGATCTACCAGGGTTCAAAACTATTGTTAAAATAATTCATCCCCCCTTTTTTAAATTTAAGCTATTTAACATGCAGGCAGGGCCTTTATGAACCGATTGATTATATCAGCACACGACTTATAAACTAGTTTAAATCTAGAACAAACACAACATCCAGCCTCCTGCCCGTCAATCATTGGGAAGGGGAAACCCACAATTCATCAAAGATTTTTTTTTTGCTAATCCGGGAACCCAGGACCCTTAGCTCAGCAGGCAGACACGTTACCGATTTAGCTAAGGCGTAGGTCAAAATTGGTCTCAGTATCCGCTTTTGAGAAATAATGCTTAAAACCACACTGCTAAGCTGACTTGTGGAACGTTTTTCAGTTGAGTCAGTTTGTCTTCGAGAAGATAAAATGAAAAGTCAATAGGAAGAAAAATGGGGGCTATGTCAGGTATTTGATAGTAAAGGAAGGGATGAAACGTTCCTGCCTGTGACGTCACTATGAGGGTGGGTTGTAACTGGATGATTGCAACCCTTGGAGACCTCTCCGGTCTACCTGCTTTGGTGCCTTCATAGTCTAAGGCAGCGGTTGGAAACCTACGGCCCGCTGACTGATTTTATCTGGCCCGCAAAAGACTTAGCAAACAAACAATTGTGTTCATAAAAATATACTAATGAGTAATGACTAGTTACTATATTAGAAATTTAAAGCTTACATTCTTTGCTTGAAATTTTTTTTCAAACCGGCCACCAATTTATTTATTTTTTAAAGCTATACGTAGGGTGACCAAACATACTGTTTTTTAGAGTGATGTCCTGTTTTTTAACGCTGCGTCTTACTACTCGTTTAGGTTATACACTTATGTACTAATTACGCTAATGTGTTCGGTTCAAGAAGGTACAATTTAGACGAAGTGTACCCACATTTGCGTTGAGGGAGAGTGGAAAACCATTTAGGAAAACCACCCTCAGTACACCCGACCGGATCTCCCCGTCATCGGCAGTTTAGGCTATTGCGAGAGTCATATTTTAAGGCAGAGTCTATGATGGATGCGCGGAAATCGTTGGCACAAATGTGTCATTTTAATAAGATCACGAGATATCAGATAACGCAGCCACCTTCGACTCGGTAGTTGGCTTAATACTGCCACTTGTACCATTATTATAACTGTAAGGGATTGCATATTTAAGAATTAAATAGCCAAAATTATTATTTATGCATTTTTTAGTGAGGATTACTCCATCTAGATGTCATATTCTGAAAATTGAAAAATGACACCTGGACACGGGAATCGAACCCGGGAACTTTGGCTTGGTACGCCAATGCTCTAACCATTGAACTATCCCGTGTCCAGGTGTCATTTTTCACTTTTCAGAATATGATATCTAGATGGAGTAATCCTCACTAAAAAAAACCATAAATAATAACTCTGGCTATTTGATTCTTACATTTATTTAAGCTTAATCCTACACAAACAGCGTTCATTAGAATTTTTATACTAGGTAGGTAGGTATGTAGGTATGTAATTGATTTTATTTTTGGCTCTAGCTTTGGATTTTTGTGACACAACCAAACAAAATAATGTGAAATCTGACCCTGCATTTCGTTACATAACCGAGTGATACCTGGTGCTTTGTTAGTAACTTTTAGTTTTAGGCACGATTCAAGACTCGTCGTGAAGGCTGCTTCTTAGTTTACTTTTGATCAAGTTCATGTGTGTTTGCTCACAATAATATGTTGAACCAAAGATGGTCAAAATTCCCATCGCTTAGATTTTTAACAGGCAATACGATTCTGGCAGACTGTTTCAAGTGTCGAATATCACTTAATCCAGCCGTTGTAATCTTTATAATTCAGACCATTTATGTTGGGCAGATAACAGGCTTTGTCGTCTTTCGAGACTTACCAGAGATGCATCGATAGTCTTAAATGTGTTACTCCACATTACTTTTGATTTGAAATCCAATAACTGGAGCTTAAAATCAGCTTGGTTTACGATGCCAGCAAATGCTGAGAAATAAAGATGATCTATTTCTGAGTCCAATGGCTTTATTCAAAAGGACAGAGTAGCTTTATAATTTCTTAACTCTTCAAATATTTTTTGAATGATTCACTCATTTGTTTGACTGAATCTGTGAAAAATTCGTAATCAAGGGCACAATTTGTGTCCTCTTAATATTTCTTCAGCTGCGTGAAGGGAGTGAGGTCTTTCCTTTGCAAGTTCATGTGGAACAAAATAAGTTTTGCTCGAAAGAAATAACTTTTTCTAAAAGAGAAAATTCTATGTTTCCTTGCCATTGTAGCTTCACATTGAGTTTGTTTAAGTGTGCTGTCATATCTACCATAAAATAAAATCTCTGAAGTCAAAAATCATCAAGACAGTTTGGGATAATGCAGGCCCTTATTGTTTAAAAACGTTTTTATTTCAGTAAAGCAGGATGAAAATCGATTAAGCACCTCACCCCTTGAAAGCCAACGCACTTTGCTATGCAGAAGAAGGTCAGAATGTTGGCAATCTACTTCACACAAAAATTATTGGAACTGCCGATGGTCAAGTCCTTTAGCCATCATATTGTTGATAATCTTCTCAACTAAATCCATCACTTTGCATGTTTCTTCAGGGAGCGATTGGTCGCAGAAAGCCCCTTGACGGATGATGCAGTGACAGGAAAAGACATCGTGATCAATATACTTTCCAAACAAAGTTACAAACCTTTTATGTTTTCCTGTCCTGCTTGGCGCTTCATCTGTAGCATTGTACAGAATTTTATATAAATCTATATTATTTTTTAAACATCTTACTACCGCCTCTGTTATGTCCTTGCCACGGGTTTGACCTTTCAAAGGTATCAAAGCAATCAACTCTTCCTGAGGGCCTGTAGAAGTAATGTATCTGCCCAGAAAACACAGCTGTGCTGTTTTATTTGTCACAAGACTCGTCCAGTGCTATGGCGAAAAATGTTGAGTATGAAGTTAGGTCTTTTGTTTGCTGGGAAGTAACATTTTCAGTCATCTTTATGGTTCGATCCCACACGGTTTTAGCAGACAAAGGTGTGTCTTTGATTTTTCGTGTGATTTTTTTTTAATCACGAAAAAGTTCTTCAGACAACTTAATAAAGAATTCTTTCAAATATTCACCAGCTGTTAAGGGTTTTCCCCGCTGTACTATTTCGTGCGCTGCTACAAAACTCGCTGAAGTAACAACGTTTGATGAATTCATCCAGTTCTTGAACATTGGTGTTAATTGTTGCATTTGGGACTGAAGTTCCTGCACTTCTTTTGCATCACCTTCTGGATATATTTTAGAAAATTTTTTGTACTTCGTTGTAAATGTCTGTCATCGTTAAACGTTTTATTAATTGACATCTTTTCTTTGGAAATAAGACACGTTGGGAGTCCATCTAAATTTCGTACAAACGCAAAATTTTGAGTCAACTCTGGCCTCAATTCACGATGTTCGTAACTCATTTTTCTTTGTTTTTTTCTTTGTAGACATTTTAAATCCTAACCACTTGACTTGATTGACACCTAACCACAATCACAAAGCAACAACAACCAAACAAAACACAAACGCTACGCGCGCGATTTTCGACACTATCACAAAGCTCAAACTCTCCTTATTAACTCAGCCGCTGCACAGCTCTAGCGCGCAAGTGGAAGGTTAGAGGAGAGGGGAACAAAACAAAACACCAACGCGACGCGTGCCATGTTCGACACTTTGTTGGTGTAAAAGATATAACCAGTTGCGCGGGTTTTTTCTGTTTACCAAAATGTGTATTTTTGTTTAAAAATTAACATTTATTGAACCTTGTAGAGAAGAGCCACAAAAACGGGTCAAAGAGCCGCCTGCGGCCCGAGGGCCGCAGGTTGCCGAGCCCTGTTTTAGCCAATACGGTCCCCATAGCAGTTGATTTCCTGTTGTATACACTGGTTTTTATAAGAAGTCCGTTCGTAAAGGTTTTTATCCATACCAAAATCATACTATACTATAGATATTATACTATCAGGATGTTTCTTGATATTACTGTACCTATTATTTGTTCCCAGAGTTAATTTGCTTTTAATGCTACGTGTTATTAGAATTTTATTAATGAAATATTAGTTTGAAGTGATAAGCAAACAACGTTCTAGATTGATTTATAATCAATAATAAAAGTAAAAGAAATGTTACAATTAGAATATATTTATGTGTCTGTACAAACTGAGTTTTTATTGACATACCTGATGTAACTCAGTGTTACCTTGAATTTGCAATTAAAAGGGAGTTTTAATACACAGTTTTGTATTTAACTATTTTTTTTCTAGCCCTCTGTTAATTATTCCTATATTTACACTAATTTTACTATTTTTTGGTAACATATATGCCTACATGGCATATTTGATATTTTTGCTGTCCTGCTGTTCCTAAAAATAAATATGGTCCCTGTGTACCTATACGACCTGCGATATCAAAAAGGTTACCGACTCCATGGCTGTATCCGAATAGTCCAAGGCTCCCTAGTCTGACCCTTGAGTTTTAGACTTCATGCAGTCTTGATTTTACACTTCTCGCGCTGTTCATAGCGAACACTGCATCAAACTATTCGAACAGCAACAACCTTATTTAAAATGGCGGAGAACGGAAGTCAGTGCTCTAGCAGACGAAACTATTATACTAAAACAATTGCTAGTCAAACACCGCAACCGACACCGCGATAACAGCGCACGGCTGGTAGCCTTCCGTATCCATGGTGACTAAGACCTCGAGAAGACTGCATAGGTATCGTTCGCGACTATTCGGACGGATATACACTGGGTCACGTGATTGCCAATGCAGCTATCAAGGGCACGAATCAAGGCGACGCCGCATAAGTAGACTATTCGGATACAGCCCTGGTCTCAAGCGTCGCACTCGTAATATACTGGACTGCCGATGACTGAGTGATCTGCATTCGAATCCCGGTCGGGTGTACTGAGGTTGGTTTTTCTCTAAATGGTTTTCCACTCTCACTTCACGCAAATGTGGGTACACTTGATATTAACTCAAACTTCATCGTCCATATCACACTCGCGTGATTAGTACATATTACGCAAAGCAAAAATTAATTTATTTTTTTTGCCAAATTTGTAACAATTTTGCTGGCCAAAATATATAAACGATTGCCTTAGAGCCCGTCTCACCCCACATATAACGTTTAACTTAGGTAAATAATACAAGTAGGGTTTCCACGCATTTAGAAAATAGGGAGAACTTGTGATAAACAAAAATTTTTTGTGCCTGAATAAAACCTGGAAAACACAGGTTGTTTTACATTTTAAAAAACCTGAAAATATAACGAATTTTCAACATTCAAGCTTCAATTAGTATGCCTTTAGTAGGCCATTGATCGGGAAAACTGAGAGATATGCTTTAATTTTATGCATCGGAAAAAACCTGGGAAAAGTGCTTGAATATTGGCTTTTTTTCGGACATTTAAATAGTTTCTAAATGTACAAATTTCAAAAAATTATTGGGGATGAACTACTCCTCCCCAGGGGTATCCAATTTCGAAAATTTCTGGTAGGGGACCACTCCGAAGAAAATGGTTTTTTAAAAAATGGGATTTTTTTCCAAGAAAACCGAAAATTATGCTGGAATTTTCCTCTGAAGTTTGAATGGCCATCCAAATGGAAGAAAAAAAGCTAACTCAAAAACTAATCACGCTGATTAGAACACATGTTTTACCCCTCTCCCTTTCTTTTATACATCTAAATGGTCTGGAAAAATGAAAATTCCTTCCGGAAAATCTGTAAAACGCAGGTAAGTTTGTATTAAAAGAATAGTGGCAGCCCTATACAGGTCAAACCAATTGTCGAGTCGAAGTATGGTTTTCTGAATCTTTAATTATTTAGCAGGGGAATTGAAACCGGAAACACCATTTTACCATATTTAAAAAAATAAAAGGAATTTGAATATTAATTATTTTCCTAAACCGCTAGTCTAGCGTCATCGGCAAGTTAAGACTACCCCAAAGCGCTACCCTAAACTCTAAACTCTAGCCTAACCTCAATGACAAGAATATCCTAAAGCGCTAGCTTAACCTCATTGGCAAGCTAAAAATGTTACAAAGCGCTATCTTTCTCTAATCGGCAAGGGATGCAAAGCGTCTCTAGAATATTCACAGTTTGTAAAGTTTTACCTGAGCATCTTTCATTGATACGATCGTCGAGACTCATCTTTGAGGCGAGGCAGATATGCTAATTAGAAGGGCCCGAGAGAACACGACAAAGCGGAATGATTGTTTTTACTCAGAAGGTTTCTTATGATTTCATTAAAATGATTAAATGAAGGATATCGCGCCTCGAAATATTAATCTGGAACAGAGGATAATTGGTATTCTGCTGAACTGGAAAATACTTTGATTAAATTCTTCAGTGTTCGTTATCGTGGGGAACTAGATAGATGTTTTTTTTTTAATTTTGCAATGAAGATAAGTTGGAATAAAACAAAATTAATATTTTTTGAAGGAAAAAAAGTTTGTATATAAGACAGGCTATTATTTAAATTGTTAATAAATCAGAATGGAAATTGTTCCAACTCAAGGCTTGATACTTATAAAAATACAAATTGCCCCGTTTGACGATTGCAGGGTAAGGTAGTATGGGACGTGTAGCTTGCTACAATAAATTAATAATTCGACTTACTATTCGAAAAAGTTAAATCAATACTAGTTTAACTTAAAAATAGAGCTGTGCACATCTTGAAGCAGAAATATTGGTGTTACGTAACACAAACACAAAAACGCGCAACGGTGGGAACGTCAAGCTCATCTAGTCTGATTTGCCGGTGATGGATAATCTCGGGGTTTGAATATCGGCTGGGTATATTGAGGGTAGTTTTTCATAAAATGGTTTCCCACCCTCCCTTCCAGCAAAGTTAGGTACATTTTCTTTAGATTTTGCCTTCCTTAAACTATCCTACTAGCGTAATACAATGTGTATAGCCTGGACGGGTAGTAAGCTGCGCAGCAAAATAAAACTACTCAAAATTCTCCCTTTCTCCAGACAAACGCCACGTTAGTTCATCCCCCATTCCTCCCACCACCCTTCTCTCGCCCCTTTTCAACAGCGAGACTTAATTAATGGCTCTTCTTACCTAAGGTTACCGGGCTCGATACTCTTCAGGGCCTAATTTCTTTTAACCACCACCTTGCTTCCTTTATTATCTCATTTACTCCCTGTACCCCCACTCTTTCCCGGATAACTTAATTCCTAGTCTTGTTTCTCCTACTGACAGCTAACATTCTCCGCACAATCTTCATTCCCATGGCCTCCACTTTTCTAGTCTCTCTTACATTCAATGTACATTCCACTGCATGTGTGACCATGGCTACAAAGTACGCATTGTACAACTTACACCTGAGGGCAAGGCCGTA
>CABFWB010003876.1:59530-69605 GCA_902151455.1 Timema bartmani | reverse complement strand
ATCAAAATCTCGAGTTCGATTTTTTTGACGATCACCATACTTTCTCTACCTGTAAGATAGAGAGAAAGTAAAAAGAAGTCTATTGATGAAGGAAAGAACTATATTAACTGTAAAGGGATAGCAGTAGAAGCAAGAAATACTGGACCCGATTGTCATTTTAAGTGTAAATGTTTTGAAATGGTATGTGAGGAGAAAAGGAAGACAGTGATATCCAAATTTAATGAAATGGTGGACAGCAATATTCAAAATATTTACTTGGGAGGTTTGATTAAAACAGACTCTGTTCAAAGAGTTCGGGCCGCAGTTGTTCTCGAAAATATACTATTAAGCTGAGCATGGAAACTGTGAGGGTTTGTAGGACTGAGTTTGTACATATACACGAAATATTTAAAAAACGCGTGGATAATATTTACTAAAAAAAACTCTTCTTGGTCAGAATAGTGCACTACCGATGGGCAAATGAGGCAAGCATCGAAACAGACCTGACAGGCTTCCAGCAACTTTGGTTGAAAAATTAGACTCCCATATTAGAATCTTCCCACGCCGTGAGTCACACCACAGCTGAAATAAAAGTGCACGCTTTTATTTGTCCCCAGGTCTGAATATAAAGCGGATGTATGAACTATATTTACAACTGAACGAGCCAGAAAGTGTCAGTGAACCTGGTTTCAAGCCAAAAGTAACATATTACTTTTATTTTAGATACTTTAAACAAAATTTTAACTACCGTTTTGGGTCCCCCCCGTTCAGATACTTGTAAGAAGTGTGACATATTACACAATAAGCTGAAATATGTGAGCATTGATTACAATGAAAGAAATGAGCTGTAGAATTAGAAGACTTTACATGAGATGAAGACAGCATCTTTTATCGCCGAACTAAAAGAAAAAAGCCAACTGTGCTAAGAGAATGACGAAGTTGAGGTCCTGATATTTGATTTCCAACAAAATCTTCCTTTACCAAAAGTGCCAACTGGCGAAGCCTTCTACAAACATCAACTGTGGACGTACAACTTTTGTATTCATTCAGGCAGAACCAACCGTGCTAATTTCTACATGTATGATGAAACTACTGCTCTAAAATCACCAAACAAAGTGATTTATTTCCTATATCACTATGTAAACAGTGTGCTCCCAAAAACAGTCAATGTACTCACCTTTTCTCAGACAATGCTGCAGCACAAAATAATAACAGTATAATAGTGCAGTTTTTGTATATTCTTGTAAAAACCATTCCTATTCAGAAGATTGTACATCGATTTCCCGAGCCTGTGGTTGCTGTTTTGGTGTCATAGAGAAGTTTTTGAGAAATAAAGATTATGTTTATTCTCCGGCACAATATGCCAAACATATTCAACAAGCATCCAAAAGCTTTGTATATATTCTTGTCAACCAAAATATGGTTCTCAACTTTAGTGAACATTACGAGGATAATTTTAAAAAGGTGATTGTAAATGGACAGAAGAGGAGATTCAAAATTTCTCAATACCGTATTTTTGACTACAGCAAGGACCATCTGGACAGCATTTGTGTCAATGTATCCACTGGTGTTCCTGTTTTTGACATGTACACTATTCAGAGGAATGTTGAGAATAAATAACCTCTCAGTTGAACCACCATTCCTTGTTTACAATTCTCCTCTATGTGTTAAAAAGGCTAAATGCAAGGATGTGATGCATTTAGCTACTAACTTTGTTCCTCCTAATGAAATAGGGTTTTACCAAGCACTAAAATGTGAAGTCGTTGGTGGTGATGATGTTCCCGGGGTCTCATGTACTGATGACGATGATCAGGCTAATCAGTGAAAGACAAAAATAAGATCATTTGCAAATAATTTGGTTCAAATTAGGATGATACTATGATGGGAGGTATTATATTCTTAGTTTTCAAACAGTGTTACACAAGATTATTAAAACGTGGATTTGTTTATAGTTAAATAAATGTGGAACTTAACCCATATTTTCATATTTTGGTGTAAGAGGGAGGCAGCTCCAAATTTGTAATACTCATCAATCATTCAGGTAAGGAGGTATTAGCTGAAAAACTGCACTCATTTATATGTAAACATGTTATCTTTCGGTTGGCAGAATTTTTTGTATCCTCAGCTAAAGGATGATTTTTATAAACAGTTTTTTCTTATTTCCCAAAAGTTGTTAAAAATAGAACTGCCCCCCTCTTTCAGCAAGGTCCTCAATTGCAAGCATTTCTTCAGTTATTCTGACTCCAGTTTTTCCAGTAAAATTCATGAACTCAAAGAAACATTCTTTCACATCGAATATAGTTTGAGTATTGGTTTTGGGGAATGTGTCTGAGAACTAGGACGTTTTGTTCATTGTGAGAAATATCTGGTGTTGCATCAACTATTTGTTTGTAGATAATTGTGCTTCTTCTTTGTTCAAGAATGGATTGGTCAATTTTATATGCATTAAAGTCAATAAGCTCGTTTTGAGAATACCACGACAAATAATATGCATATACTTTAATACTTTTTTACCTTCCACCTAATTTTGTTGAACTTTGAAGATATGTTGTCGTGTCACTTCATTGTGCTTGCCAATCAATTCTAAAATTCCTAAGAAATTGCCACTATGATCATCACTAATCTTTGTGTTCTCTTCTTGAGAAGCTAAACCCTTAGATGATAAAAATAACATTACGTCTAGAATCCGTGGCAGAAATGCTCTCCACTTAGTTTACTCACAGTGAATTTGCAGTTGTAGGTCTTTATCGATTCCATGTCCTTTTAATGACTGCAAAAGGAATTTTCAAGCCAAATATTGTTTCCTATGTTCAGCACTTTTTCATGAGGAGGCAAAATATCATAAAACTTTTTCCAAATTTTATTTCTAGGTCAAAATCCTTCTTAAGCTAAACTGCTTAAGTTTTTGTTACTTAGGTTGAAAAAAAACGACATGGTAGAACGTAAAGAGTTTCTTTTGATGCACTCCATGTTAACCATTCTCATGGAAAATGTTCTCTTGTTCTTTTATCTTTCGTTTTCGTATAGTGCAGAGAATCTTAGAAATTCTCCACCACTAGATCTCTTGGCAATAATTCCTTATAAATCTTTTGGAATTCTTGAAAGCTGATTGTTTGTCGCAGGTTAGTTGAGATTACTTGGGGCCAAGTACCAAGGTCATCATATTTTATATCAGAGTTTTTGATAGGGTTTGCAACTGAAGCATCAACTGAATCATGCTCTTTCTCACTCCTTCCTTAAGTTTTTCACTTGCGAATTTCTTTTTTTGTTCAGATGCAACAGGTCTACATGTAACAATCGTTTCTGCTTCGACTGGTTTTTGAGCTCATGAATCCAGATGATACTGATTTTCTGTTTGGACTTCAATTAGTCAGGGGAAAGTTGTATAAATTATTGGGTTACATTGAAAAATTTGGCAAGTATGATTTTTGAGTAGGAATATCTCAATTACTTCATAATCTAACAAATTTAACTGTTGCAAATTTTTTTAAAGTATTGTAGCAGAAACAGGCTTTTACAAAAGCTATCGGTGTGTAAATGCATAATATGGAGAGATCTTTAACACTACACCTTTTGTTGTTTTAACTGTGGAACTTTTGTTACGTCATATTTGCCTCATTGATATTTCTATTGTCATTGCCTTAGACTTAATTGTATTTAGCTTGGTAAAATGCTGGAATACATGGAAGTGCAACTATTCGCCAAATTCTAGAAGGACGTCGTGTGCTCAGAGGCCTCAAAGTGCGTATTTTTACAATGGTAGCTGTTTATAGCTTGTTCATAGATGATTTTGTTCACAGTGTGATAGGGCTCAAATAGTTGAAATTATAAATTAATTACAATTTTGATTTGAAGCCCTACCAAAAACAATATAACTTGCCCACTTAGTCTCTGATGCAATAAAATAACTTGGAAGCTTCTTGAAGATAATAAGTGATAACATGGACAAAGGTGATGGATGCCACAAGCTTCTCCAAAACTAAATAAAACAAATCCTTAGTTTACTAATATTCACTAGGAAAGCAGACTGTAAGTTACAATTTTGGCCTCGTTAGAAGAAATGTGCTTACATTTCCATACACATGATCAACACAACTATGAGTGATGGGCTCCACTGTGTATTGCTGACATGTGAGAGCTAGAATCAGAAGATTCAGATACATGGAAGTTCCTAAGTGAAGGTAACGTTGTGCTGACCAAAAATAAAGTTCATTTTACCTCATTAGATCCTGATCACGCAATAGAACAAGAACACAAGAAGATAAAGATTAGAGGTGGAGTAGTAGGCATAACTAACAATACATCTGCTACAAATAAGTACTTCACCATTGCTCCAACATTAACAACAATTGTCAAGAACTTTATGAACAACGCTGGTATCGACGATAGATAATCTACAGAACTCCATGGCGAGTCTTTTGGAACAATAAGATGCAATACAAAAAATGCTGTTGTGGGATTGTCCAATGGTCTATCAAAGGAAGGAAACCCATTTGGAAAATAAGAAATGCACAATTTAATGACATATGCTGTTCCATCTTAAACAATAACACACAGCGCAGTCAAGAGAGATCAGCTTGGGAGGTTGGCCCTACAAAAGTTTCTGGATGAAAGGCTAGTGAACTGCACTGTTAAGTTCTAGGATGTGCTGAAAAGGAGCAAGTTGCAGTACTTTAAAGGCACTGGTTTAATATTGCTGACTAAAGTCATTGGAGAAACAGTGAACCTTAAGCAAGAAAGGAACGTACACTCAAAATACCATACGTATGATTAACACGATGAGTACAAGAACTAATATATTCTAATAGTGTGTGGCAGGTATTAACTCACGGGGAATTCATGTTGCTGGGAAGTGCCCCAACTTCAGGAAAATGCTCCAGCTGACTGTGGCTGGAGAATCTACAGAACGACATCTCATTCGCAGGTCCTACTTCGATGAAATGACAGAGTTGCTTCTCTCTGCTCTTCCCGCCATCTTCGGGTGCTAGTTGTTGTTCGGCGCAATTCTGCAACTTACCTCCCCCCTTGGTGTCTTCAGGTGGAGTTCTGTTTGTATATAACAGTCATTCCTCGATACACATATTGTATTCTATTGTATCACTTCGACGGAGGAGCTTCTTGGACGTATTCCTACATCGGCTGACAAAGCAACTGGTGATCACGATGTGTGAGACGTCGTTCTCACCTCCACTTTGCAGAAGAAGCTACGGCTGTCACTATGAGTATTTGTATTGTAGCATTTGGTTACAAGAGTAGAAGAGTCATGTCAAGAAAAGTATAAAACTTACCCTGTTTCACCACCCTAGCTTCGGTGCACTACAAGTCGGAGACAAACATTAACATACCCGAGCTTAGCCGAGACGCGATAAAGACTAGCCGCCCGCCTCAAGGTTCGAACTGCGCCCACTGGCTGCGTAGTTAAAGTGTTCCAAAGAGCGTAATTGTGAATAAAGGCTGTTCTACCTTATTCTAGAAAGGTCCAGTTCCACGGAAAACATAGTGGAAGCAATTGTGGTCATGCGCATCTCTTCCTTGATGATCCATAGGTCTTCCCCCTCCTAATATCCCGTTCTCCAATGTTCTCTGGGCTTTCTTGTATATATAGTGGCGACGGGGCAACTTTTCGTCACTTTTGGTCATGGCTTAATTGAGGGAATAAGAAGCTGAGGCTTCATGTTGATAAAATATAAGAACAAATTCAATTTTGGCTTAATATTAATTTTATATAAATATTATTTGTCTTTATCTTTTCAAAATTCTCGTTTCGGCCATATTTGAAATATTTGAAATGGGTAAGTTATATGTCGTGTAAATCTTATGTCGATATTAAGTTTTGTCATGTATGAAATATATCGATTTTTAGGTGAATATCGATATTTGGATATTTTTGATAAAGATCGATTAGAAACTTTAAAAAATATCGATACTTAGATTTGTGTGAAAATATCGATACTTAGATTTTGTGTAGAAATATCGATACCTAGATTATTGTGGAAATATCGATACTTAGATTTGTTGTGGAAATATCAATATTTAGATTTTTGTAAATGTTGATACTTGAATTATTTTGGAAATGTCGATTAGTTTAGTAAAGGAAAGAAACTTATATTAAAGGCTAATCTTTGTATTTTGCTCGGAGAGTTTTCTTAGATAATTATTGGGTAATGAAACAGGTTTCACTAATATTCTTTATTCTTTAGTGTACCTATTTACGGTGCGCACGCAATCTTTGGGAGCACTATTAGTTCCTAGTAGTGGCCCGCGGGGATAGTGCGTAGTCTCCAGCCCCCTTCAGGCACCGTTTGTATTTGTTATTACATTTATTGTTTGCACTGGTTATGGTGTTCCCAAGATTGGGTGGAAGTATAAACATAATATTGAATGTTCAGGGAGTACTAATTAGGAATAGACTGGCCATAATATCTTTTACAGCCTAGATTCCTGGTAGCTCGCCATTTACTATTTATAAACTGATAGATCCTTTACTAGGCGTTTAATATTTGTGCTACATAACTCACAATGGAGTTAACTCATGCTAGCTAGCTCATTTAACTACCATCAGTAGTAGCTCTTTGAAATTAGAAATTACTAGAATTGATATCACTAACTAATTTTTGACTATAGTTCATGTATAGACCTTTCAGGTATAAGTCTAGTAGTCTCTATGCTCGATAGTTGTTATGTATTGTAGCATAACCTTAAATTAATATTTGCTTGCTATTTATCTTGCCGATGTGGTGAGGCAGACGCACTTTCTTAGCAGAGTAATAGACTCAACCTTGCTTCTGTTGATTCCTAGTTACCTAGTTGTTTACATTAATTCTTCCCTGATGGGGTGCATACGTCTATGGTAACTGATTTAATTTCTCAAATTAAGCCAGGATTGTTTAATCTAGGACCTATTTAAACCTTATGTAATTTTATTAACTTGTTTAAATTTAAATAAATTTATTTGTTAAACTTGTTTATTTATTTATACTAGTTCCTTCCCAGTCTTCTTTGAATATATTTTTTTTACTGAAATCGTCTCTTCTTCTAATAAATAGGAGAAGCGATGATTCAGTACTATTCATATGTTGGCCAACAAGCATGAGCTTACTGCAGAAGTGAATGCACTCGCACTCGCCTTGAGTATTCCCCATATTGACTGTAAAGATAACATTCATCAGAGGTCTGTTATACTTATTGATGCATTGTGCATCGTGCAGTCTTTCCAAAGTGACAAGAACATAAAGTGTGGGTTACATCTGTCCAAAAAATTTGTAAGGCATGTGAGTATCATGGCTGATTCATACACTGAAGTTAGATTTCTGTTTGATCAATATATTGATGGATTTCTCAAGGAAAATCTCGGGAGAGAAGGAGGGATGAATGTACTTTTGGGCATTATCATGTGAATGATAGCACTGATATACATAATTTCATGAATTTACTAAGCCATATAAAAACCAAACAAGAAGTAAGTGTTCATCTCTCTCACAGCCCATTGGACCATTACAAGCGAAGCAGTCAGATGTTACTCGTATCATGGAATGCAACAGACCACTTGCTGACCTAGTCTCAGTTAAATAGATGTGAGCGGTCCCTCTTTCTACAACTAACGTTGGTTGGATAGATAGAGAAGCCCATCTATAACCCGAGAAGTGTACTTTGCTACCTGCTCTAGGATTCATGGTGGTTCTCCGTAAATGCCGATGTTCCAAATGATGCAACATCAGAAGTTGTGGATGCAAGATAAATTACTTCAAGTGCTCTGATTTGTGTGAGTGTGGTGACAGCTGCAAGAACCATTTTGATTTTACTGATGAGGACCTTGTAATGATCCTGTTTTGTTGCATAGCTTTTTGGAGTAATTAGATTCAGTTTGTGTCAAATTTATTTAGTCAGACTGTACTGTTGTTGCTACACTTCCGTACACGTGCACGAAGGCTACGGGTTAGGAACATTCAGTTTGCTTGTTTCTAGCCCTATTAATTATTTAAGGAAAAAACCTCGCAGTGTGAGTGCGATAAAGAGAGCAACATATTTCATATTTAAAAAAAAAGTAGTTTTGCTTGTGCTCGCAAGAGTTCAGCAGCTCTTGGGATCAAAATTGATGGTATAGATAGGAAAATGGTGGGGGGTATTAGATTTTTCTTGACTTGTTAACGAGGTGTTCAAAGAGAACGGATCGCGACAACCTGATCTGGGTTTAATTTGAGTGGAATAATTGTTTTGCAATATGTATTTCAAAATTTCAAATAGCAGCTTATACTATGTAACTAATATATATTGTTTCATTGCATTATACTTTATAATAATTAGTAAGCTAAGATTTTTTATTAATATTGTATTGTATTGAGAAAAGTCAAGTTAGTAAATTATGGAATAAAGTGTAGATAACATATGATACCTAACTTCAATAACTTTGGGTTATTATTTATAGCACAGTCATATATGCGAAAGAAACTTCATTATTACATTAAATCACCTCAGTTTGTCTTATTTCATTGTTTGCACACTAATAAAGTGAATTGTTTCCATAAAATGTAGACGATATTTACTACTCCTTGTAATTTTCTATGCAGTTTCATACCTTGTCTTTGAAATATCCTCTTTCTTCTAAAACGGTTTAACAAATTTAGCAACAGTTAAAAATTGTTAGATTATGATGTAGTTAAATTATTACAATTGATAAACTAGACTTGACAAATTTTCCAAAGTAGAAAACAACTGCCCCCTAACTAAATGTCACAACTCCCATCATCGCCACCTTCACTACGATCAGGACTGGGAGCTATGTTCGTTTGGTTTTCAAATCTGAAAATTTTTGCTATGGATTGACGACCTCACGATGATTTTGACTCTCAGGTGTAAGTTTACTCTTCTGAGCGTTGGACTTATGTTTGTAATTTGAATCTGATCGTTTTATTTACTTTGTAATTTGAATACAAATATAATAATAGTTAAATTGGTTACAGAGGTGAAAAAACCAACAGTTTTTCCTCACATCATAATCAACCCTTCGACTTTGCGAGTCTAATAACCACCATTAACATGAATCCGATTGGACAAATATATAAACTAGCTTTCGCCCACGGCTTCACCTGAGTAAATTTTGGAATAAAAAGTAGCCTTCATGCTGTTCGGGGACTATACCAAATTGTGGGTGAAGCCGCGAGATAAATACTAGATTTAAATAAAATAATGAAAATCAATAGTAGTCTGGAACAGGCTTCCCTATAAATAAAATAAATATTTTTTTACAAATAAAATAAAATAATTACTTCTTTGTATGCATTTCATGGTGAATGATCAATAGCATTAAGTAATACTGAAAATCTTTGATTGATTCAACTCTTAACTTACAGTTTCAATTCGTTGTAAATTCATAAAGTTATAATATTACGTAACTTAGAGTAAATCGTGGTTTACATTAGTAGATTTAGTATTAGAGTACGGAGGTAGAGAGAGGGCTTACTATTCCGTTAGTAGCATAATGTGAACATTTTGGGATAGTGAAATTAGAGTACTAAAGATAGTAGCAGGCAAAGTAGAATGGATAGCACATGTTGAATAGTAGACTATGCTTGCCCGTTCCCCCACCACACTCCTTACTCTACTCTACCAGCACTTTACCATTGTTAACAGGTTTTGCAGTAGTGAGTAGAGTAGATTAGAGTAGTCGGTCGCGAACGTGTGTTTACAAGTTTGTTTAGAAATACAGAGGCTGTTGTCAAATTATTGCCATTGTTGATTAATATTTTCTGGTGTAGTTCTTAAACACATCCTGTGTTCTTCTGGATCTTCTGTAGCTAGTTCACTTAGAAGGTTTGCAGACGCTCCTAGTACATCTCTTCTTCTAATTCAGTCTCTAACCCATTTTTTTTCTCTAGCAGTTTCTTCCTCTAAAACTTCTGAAACTTCATTTAACAAGACATTTGCAATTATTTTTAAGTACCCTTTTTACTTTCTCTCTATCTTACAGGTAGAGAAAGTATGGTGATCGTCAAAAAAATCGAACTCGAGATTTTGATGAATTTTGACGTTTCATGACTTCCTGAATCCGAAAAAGTGGTTTTTGAATTTCCGTCTGTCTGTCTGTCTGTCTGTCTGT
>CABFWB010003876.1:0-57954 GCA_902151455.1 Timema bartmani | reverse complement strand
AGCAATGATCTATCTCCATTTTAGACTCAATAGTCAATATTTACATTTTTTATTGGTCAAAATGTATAAATGAATAATTAAATATCAATGCGATGACTTGAAGATCTGCAACACCTTATAAAATGTTAAAACTTTAACCAGAAATCGAAATTTTAATACGAAGTGTTGACCCTTGTGGAAGACATTAAACTGTTTGAAATGTTCTTAGGTGGACAAAGATGCGCCTCTTTTTTCATTGATTATATATCATTGTATATTATTTTATGCGTGTTCTTATGTGGAGTGGTGATGATACAATGTATATTATTCCGTTCAGAAATTTTACGAGTTTATAGAAAGAGAGAGAAAGTCTGTGCGGTGTGCCGTACCATTTATTTTTTACAATAGCACGATGACGATGCCGTGCGATGTTCATTGTAACCAACTCTAAGCTGAACTTTCCTCTACCATATTACTGGCTTCTTGTGGACAGTTACTATACCAAAATTAGTAGAGTAGAGTGATTTGGAGGAAAAGTATGCTATTTTACTCTACTTCTAGCTCCACTGATGTAATCTAGGCTTAAGAGCACCTAATACATTTGATGTACTTATCTGCTCTCCTTACACGATACTGGTTTGCAGGATAAGTCGTTCAGCCATATATTGTTCATCGCGGCTAGCTGTGATTAGTAGTGAGTGGTGGTGCGTACATGCGTATAAGAAAATAGACCTTGACGCCGTAGAGCTGGGTTACTTATAGACATGTTACTACTTTCTGGAGTAAGAGCTAACATTTTTTAAGGGGAGAAATTGTAGTTTTTTAATTATTATTATTATTCAGTGTTTACAGGCCTGGTATCTTACAAACTTTAAATCCGGGCCGTTTTTCCACATAATATTGACTTTACTTTTAAAATTACAATATGAATTTCCTTTTTAAAATTATAAAACAGATGTTGGCTCTTAATTTAACTGAAATTCAACCACCCCTAGTTCCATTTGGTCCACCCCAGGTATATTACGCCCCCGGTATCCTCCCCAGCTGGGCCCTCCATAGTGCCCGGGATTTCACTCCCAAGTCCGCCAAGCGCCCAGCAGAGGCGGGCATCCTCATATCCACAGCCTGGGGAGGCGTCCTATCGAAGTTGGTGCCCCGCCTACTTTATAGCCACCACACTTTCAGAGGCGGGCATCCTCATATCCACAGCCTGGGGAGGCGCCCTATCGAAGTTGGTGCCCCACCTACTTTATAGCCACCACACTTCCGTTTTCACCCTTCCTTCCACCTTTGACAATTGCATTTCCTAATCTACCCCCTACCTAGTTCCCCCCGTCCCTAATTTAGTTATTATAACTACTAAGCTAAACTTAGCTAAGTTAACTATTTTATTCCCATTCCTGCCGGGGAACTCTAACACCCCGATGGTACCAGAGGGCTGCAGGGCAGCCGTCTTTCTCCATCTTGACTCTGAGGGCCATCAACCACAATCCACCTCTCTTGTTTCCAAGGTGGTGGGTCATACGGTGCAGGGAGCCCCTCAGAGTTCATATTTACTCCAATAGCTTTTGTTCATACGATTGGAAAACTGTCCTTAAGATCACAAGGGCATCACCTGTTTTCCCCCAGACACTCAGTCGTAATGGAATCCAGTTCCCAGGGCTTGTGCTTGCTCCTCCCAGTACCTAATTTTTTTCCCCCGGCAAGGATTGTTTCAGCTTATCCCCCGTTAACAATCCTTTTTTTCTCTACTCACTCCTCGCTGAGACCACACCACTGTCCGTGTCAGTCCCGCCCTCCGTGTCGCTGTCATCTTCTTCGTCATTGTCATTGTCAACGTCCCGTCTTATTCGTCCCTGTGCTTCTTTGAGTCTATCAATGTAGGCAGTCTTTGCTCTATCTGACGCTTCCAGTGCAATCTGGTCTAAGAATTTTCAATAGATTGGGTCCCTCAGTATTTCGCATAATAATCTTCCTTGGATCTCTTTATAGTAGTTCCTTCTTGCTTCTAGCGTAAGGACGCACTCAAACACCACATGTTCAGGGGTTCCCTTCTCACCACATTCACAATTCCCCGACTCTATTAATCCCAGCTTCCTTAGAGATGTCGGGTACGGTCCCTTCCCCGTGATAAAGTGGACAAGACCCTGAGATGGCTGGAGGTGTTTATTCTCTAGTCTCTCAACCACATTAGAAAAGAATTGATAAGTCCTCCTACCTATCCAACTTCTCTCCCTGAGTCTCTGCCACTCCTCCAACAGGGATATTTCCACCTCTCCGAATGTTGTCACATCGGGTGTGGTGAGGAGTCTCACCCTCTCCATGTTTACCTTTTTTAGCCAGTACGCCACACCTCTATTCCTTATAATGAAGTCAAAAGGCCATACACCAAGGGCCACACCCAGTGCATCCGTTGCTACAGTCCGGCAGGCTCCCTTCAGCCTCAGTAATATGTTCCTATGTAGACCTTGAATCACCTTAGCCGGGACGATATTGGTTAGTCTGTGAGCCCAGATGCACGCCCCATAGTTCACAGTGGAGAGAAGAATCGTCTGATGGTATATCTTTATTATCCGCATAGACAGATAAAACCACCTCTGTCCCATGCTTATAATTTTGTTCATCACCGATAGAGATTTACCCATCACTTCCTCCATGTGCGCCGTGAAGTTTCTGTTCTCATCAAGGGTCACTCCCAGGTATCCGACCGTATGGATTCTTCTTATAGATCTCCTACCTACCTTTATGGTTGGATACCTAGCCAATCCACCCTTGAACAGCATGTAGGTCGTCTTCGCCGGTGCCATTTTTAACTTGACACTTTTACACTAGGTGTCAAGTTCTTCAAACACCTGGATAATTTTTTCCTCTAAGTTCCTTCTAGAGTACCCTTCTATTACTATTAGAAGGTCGTCTGTGAAGGCGACCACATCCTGCGTCTTCGGTACCCACCAACAAGTACAACACTAGTTCCAGGCTGACATCCCAAAAGATGGGGCCACATACCGATACTTGGGGACAACCCTTCATCAGTAGCTTCTGAACCCTGTGTCCTGGACATCTCAGGATGTAATATCTGTTACGGCAGTAATCCTTAAAACTCCTATACAGCTGGCCCTGACACTGAATCTCTCTTAATCTATCAAACATCGCCAGCCACTAAAGTTTGTCAAAAGTGCCTGAGATGCCCACTAATATTCCTACGACGTATTTACCGGTTGCCGAGTCAATCAGTTCAATTGCTCTGAAGATTAGGTCCTCTCTCGACCTGCCTCTTCGGAAGCCATACTGCTGCTGATGCATGTCCATGACGGTTCTGTGTCTCAGTAATCTTTCACACAATATCTTCTCCTGCAACTTCCCTGCTGTGTTCAACAGGCTTTGGAATCAGTGGGTCTTTATCCTCCCCCTTGCTTAGCACGATTACCTCGCTCTGCTTCCAGCAGTTCGGGATTCTGCCTTGAGCGAGGCATTCGTTAAGCAGCCCTGCATGGAAAGGCGCAATAAGGTCAGAAGTCTTCTCCAGCATCTCAACCTTTATCCCGTCCAGTCCAGGCGCATTTTTCTTTCCCATCAGAGCTATGTTCCTGGTTACCTCCTCCCGACTAACAGATTCCACCTCTTCCTCGTTTAAATATTCATCATTCTCTATCCTCTCCCTCAACCTTCTGTGCTCTTCAGTATCTTCTGCCACCTCATCATTTGGCAACAATGTCTCCATTAGAAGAACCAAAGATTCCTCCCAGCTGGTTGTGGTACTTCCATAATTCTTATGTAGCATGTCACTTAAAGCAAAATGACATCTACAAACCATAATCCGCCCAAAATTATAAATTACGATAAGGGAATCAGAAGAAGATAATTAATACTGATATATTTAGAAATAATATAGTCTGGATTCTACTTACATTAAGCGGATGTTCCCGGATATGATCACCATGCTTTCACCAACTGTTCTAATAGCATGGCGGAAGCAAAGGCGTGGCAGTTTCAACGCACGTCTAACCTCTTGACCTCAACATTGAAGAAAGACCAGACGGTCCTTGGTTCATCGCAAGCGACTCCGTGAGATACGACCACTACACCCCTAGCGGAATTCCTTGGAAACTATTTCCCCTCCGTTTCAAAACTTCCTCTCCAGTCCTCTCTAATCCATTGTTTGTTTTGCCCAATTTGCTGATCTAGGAAAGAGTATATAACGAGAAACTCCTAGGTCAATTTTATATAGTTCATCACTTGGATTTCTTTGAAGAAGGAAACTCTGCTCCAGCACCTGTAGAATAAACTGCTGACCAAAACGTTTAGGGCGTGGGTGTCACCGCCTCGACGCCGAGGGAAACTCATAAATTAATCCAAGTATTCTGTTATTTTCCAATTCCCTCAGACTTGTTGAATTTGTCCTTATGACTATGTAAATTTTTGTTTAGTCAATAGGACTAACATATTGTGTACGTCCATCAGACGTGTTTTGTTCAGTATAATTGACTAACATGTTTTGTATGTCAGAAGTGTTGATTACATATTTTCCTATGTCCATATGATATAGCGTAAATGCGGGAGCCTTGAGCTCTATTTGTTATAGGACCCAGGCTTTAGAGCCTTTACAAGTTCATTATTCAGGAGTAAGTTCCTAAGACTTCACAATATCACATGACTCCATGGACGTCATGCTAATATGTTCAAATATTAGAATGGCTACAAGCAGGTTGTCTAACGCCTTTATTTGAGGAACTAGTTAGGTCAGTATCTCACAGCACTTTAATTTGCATCTCTTTTTCTGTGTTATTATATTGGGTGCGCTAAGTGCGGAACACGTGCTAATCTTGTATGGTGGCCCGCACAGATAGTACTTTTCTTTCGCCCCTTGGTTGGCGCATCTTATGATTTAGTGTTTAATGTTAGTTTATTCTAGACGTGAGGTTTACCCCTGGCAGTGGGTAATATCATAAAAGTACTATTGAATGCTCTGGAAATTCCCACTGGGAAAGGACCAGCCATAGTACTACTTAGGGTAGACACCTCGTTGCCTTTCAGCCATTCACTGATGTAATGGACCACCCGTCCTTTTACTATATTTGAAACAGTTCTTTATAACTAGCCGAGCCAGCTAGCTAGGACGAACTTCGGCTAATAACTCTAAAATTATAGTGTCTGTTGTTACATCTTTATTTGTCTTTAATTCACTTTGTTTTTGTTTAGACCCTTCTGGTGGAAGTCAGGCGCTAGCCCGAATGTTCCCGTGTCGTCTTGGACACGTATTCTCCCGAGCTACGGGAAGATACTGTAACCTTGGAGTTATTATACCCCATCATACTTAATATCATACATTGATAAAGCACTTGTTTTTCTTTGCCCATTCAACGGGCTTTATACCACAGTTTCTACTTTCTGTTTTTTTATTCAGCTGTTGTAATCTAATTTCAACCTTTATGTTTTTGTATAATAAATCTACTTTTGTTACCTATTTAATTCTTTCTCTATTATAATGTATGTTCCTATCACTCTTAAATATAAAAGTTAAAAACCCTAATAACACCCGGTTCACTTATATAGCGTGGTTATCATGGCTGGAGGCCGTAATTTTCCGGAGGCTATCTTGAACGGCACCCCCAAGGTCCCCTCTGTAGCTCCTCCTGAAGATACTTCTCCCAACTTTCCCTCTTCTCCTGAAACAGCCCATCCTCAAACTCTCTCTTCCTCTACCTGTAGATATTTAACAGCACCACCCGACCAGCCGGGACTTGACACCTCTGATATCTCCTACGATTTCTCCTTGTCCTTGTTCGGAGACTCTGAAGTCTGTCATTCCATGGCTTATTACCAACCTTGGTATCACCTTTCATCACAGGTATCGACTTCCTCATTGCAGCCTGTAGAGCCCGCGTCAGCTGTTTGGCCTTCGTGTTGACATTGTCACCTTATTCCACTGGGTTGGGCAGCATCAGTTCATCCCTCAGCTTCTCCCAATTAGCTTTGCTCATGATGTATTTCCTTCTTTTCCCTTCCCCATTTTCATCCACCAGCCTCCCCGCGGCAAAGTCAAAAACTATCAGGTTATTATTATCACTGACCGTGACGTTGTCCACAACCCTCCAACCTTCCACCATGTCCATGAACTCGGCGTTACACAAAGTGACGTCAATGTTGTAAGAAGTCCCCAGCTCTCCCTTGATATGTAGGGAGATTATTCGGCTGGTTTGCAACCTCGAGCGCATGGCCATAGATGAATCCCTCCAAAGCACGACCCCTTCTATCTCTCCCAATCACCCTATGACTATGCTACATGGGAGACTTAGCATTAGCATCAGTGGTAATTATGAGTGGCACACCTGCGTATGTCCTGCATATTATCTCCAGCTGGACGAGATATGGCTCTAATGAATGCCTAAATTGAAAAAAATATGTTTTCCACTATACACCTGCCTGAGCTAGTTCACAGCTCTACGAATGCTGCCCACTGGTTACAGAGCTGTTCAGTCTTAGTTACGGTGATTTCCTTGTTAAATACCATTATCACGCTTATGAGAGCTTCACAACTAACAACAACTCTAGTGACCACCCGCATATGCGGAACTTTCTCTATCAAGGTATAGGGTTCCTGAAGACACACAACATCGAGTCCCATCTCCTCAGCCAGCTTGCGGACTTCATGCAACACGGTCACGCTCCTCATTCCATTAATCTGTCCTATTCTAATGGTGTTATCCCCATTACGGATAGTATGTGGGCGCGTAGCACGTTGGCCATGCCACGCTGGGGTTAAACGTCTCGCGACCGTGTGCTGTCACAAATAGTTCCATATTAAAAGTTTCCTCTCTCCTCTTGAAAACCTTCTCAATTAGTCCCCACAAGCTGTCCACGTCCGTTGGTAAATTCATAGATCTCGGTTGAATCCTATCCAACGACTCGGGAGAGGGAAAAGTGATAATGTCCCCTTTTTCATGACTCAGTCTCACCACGTGCCCCAGCACCATGTGTAGAACACTCTCTTATTCCTGCCTGGATAACCGTATCATCTCCTCGAGGGTTCCGTACGCCTGAGAGGGTATATCCCTCACTCCTTTCAGCTGCCCCTCCGCCTCCATAACCACTTCTGGAGTCTGGCTCCCCCTGCTGCTTGTGTTATGGTCCACGCCCTTTTCCTTCTTTTTCTTGCCATATCCAAATCCCCAGAGCTTCCAATTTTGTTTGGGTTTCGCCCCAAGATCTGCTTTTCCGCAAGTCCCCCCTCCAGCTTTCTCTGGCGTCCCCTCCTCCTTTTCGTCGCACCTGACTTCATTGGTTGTTTCCACCGATTCCCTATTCATGTCCTCACATATGACACATATGTTCTACATCACCTGCGGATTTATTACCACATTGTGCAGTTGTGAGACCAGGGTGGAGGACGCCGCTGCCGAATCCCCAGTTGATACAAACTTCCTATTCCAAAATTCATTACCAGGCGAACTATTTCCATCCCATGCATACGTAGTAACTAGGTAATATTCCCCCTCCCCGAAGATCTCATAGGGAGCTCACCGAGTTTATACTACCCGTACACCCGTAGCCACTAGAATCTCCTTCCAATCCTCAAAGTACTCCATAGCCCCATCCATCCACAGCAACTCTAGCACCGCAACAGCACCCGCACCTGCACCATACTTCCCATAGATATCAATTAGGAATTCCCTTATTTCTTTTTAAAATAACTCATTCTGGTGTCTTGAGCCACTCCAGACTCCCAGACCAAATCCTACGATTTTCACATGTACCTTTCGTGAAACCTCCTCCGAGATCCTGTAAGCCTCGAAGATTAACATTTCCAAAATAATCCTTATCCTATATATATATATATATGGACTCATATATCCCGGCGCCATACCTGGCTTGAAATGTCTTCCCCCCTTCTTCTATACCATTTCCAAAGTAATACCTAGCATATTTTGTTACCGGGTCATCTCTCGGATTAGGGCTCATGTACAACCTGTCTCCGCGCCCCTCATGCCTCAGATTTGGCCCTACCAGGCCTATGATGTACCCTCTACTAGCTACATCCTTCACGACTGGTTTGCCTTGGTTATTTATTTCTCCTCTGTTTACAAAACATGTGGTCAACAAAACCCCGATGAGTCCGGACGCGACTATCTCATAGTCTCGAAGATACGAGACACCACCATCCCGACCCGCCGCAACCTCGCTATAGCCACATGACCTATATCCAGAGGAGGTACAGTAGTATTCATTCGCTCCGTAGCTGTACTTACATCTTCGCGTCAGAAGCCTACAAATGATAGCTTTCACAGTAATTTCCTGGTGGTATACCCTAGTAACCTCAGGTCCATCAGAGGTCAGAAATTTGAGAAGTGCAGCCATAAACTCATAAGTCCATTTGTGAACCATTGCACGCACAGATTTTATGTGTTTCTCGGCATCCTCAACCTTCATTCCCCCTCTCTCCACCATGCACCCCATATCTACCGATGGTAGTGGGATAACATGCTGCTTCAGTCTCTTCCAAAATTCCTTACAAGTTCTTTCCCCTCCTCTCCGCTCAGTGTTCCCCAGAGTCTCTCCTCTTGTCCTAGGTTTGTTCTAAACTAGTTTCTGCCCGCTATATGTTTGCAACCTTCCCTTCTCCACCTCCCCATCATGATTAACCTTTACAGATGCAGGCGCCATTCTCGCTGTCGTCCTTTCTCTATGTGCTGCCGCCCTTTTCATACTCCTTGCACGTTTGGACGGAGGTATCCTAATTCTACTCTCCGTCCTGTCATTCTTCGAGCCAGTCCTGTACACGTCTAGTCTAGTCGCTATCAGTCTAAGTAGTTCAATAATCTCATTTAGTATCTCAGTAACCATAGTCTGTTCTTTCCATTTGTCTCCTCAGTAATAGCTGATGTGTCGGACAGTCTCTTGAGTTGGGTTTCTTACATTTTTCACTGCATTTCCTTGTTGTGCATGGAATACATATCTCCTCTCTACTTTTACATTCCCTTACCTTGTGGCCCTCCTTACCACACCTTCCACAAATCTCCTCCTTACTTTTACAGTGAGCCATAACATGACCCAGTTCCCTACACTTATAAAACCTGATGATCACCGTATAGTCCTTAATGGACACTGTGCTAAAGGAAATATAAACCCTACAACTCAAAAGCAAGTTCCTGATCTTCGGAGATACTTCCCCTATATTGTTTACTACCCGCCTGTCCCTTGCCCCTGTTTTAAATCGGGGCTTGAACCCCTCCTCAAACTCCTCTCCTTCCCCCTCATGTTCTGTTCATACGTCATTCTGGTAAGTTCCTCCGTTGTTAGATCCCTATCTACGTCGTAAAATATTACCATTGGTCACCTTCTCTTGGGCTCCTAACAGGCCATCGTCTTTGCGATCTCCTTGTTCCCTATAATCTTTTTAGTGTCCTCACCCTCTCCACTATGAGTTTGGCCCCAGCAGGTCTTATGGACCGTATCCTAATCTGATCCTTTACCGGATCAATCTTCCTCATATGATCCGTGCTTTCCCCCTGCAGGGAAGATACAAACACCGCCCTGTAACTGGGTTTCACCTGTGCTGTTCCCTCTACTTCTGGCTTGCTTCCTGCAGCTCCCGAGGTGGCCACCGAGGCAAAGGTTATTGGTCCCAGCATATTCGCACTAGTCCCCCTAATCTATTTCCTCAGCTTCCTGCCTGTTTATCTTCCCCTCTTTGTACAAAGATTCCCGTATGAGTTCTGACACATTATCAATTATCTCCCCTAGATTCTCTTTGTTGACCCTCCCATCCTTACTACACCTCAATCTGACAAACTCCTCTGCTTCCTTCATATTTTTCAGGGGCCCCGCGCTGATCTCTTCCACCCTGCCTGCACCTCCTTCCTCTTACTTCTTCTTTTCCTCCCTCAACTCCTCCTTCCTCTTCTCTTCCCCTCTTCTGGTCTGTTCCACCATTTTCTTCTTCTCTTCGGAATTTTCCTTCTCCTTCACCCTCTCTTTGCCTTCTATTAACTCCCTCCTCCACCTCTTCTGTCAGAACTCATTTCCGAGTGGACATTTACACAAACAAACCACGAACAACGAACGACAATTTGGTTATATGAAGTAAAATCTGATTAAAATTTAATTTAGAAACAGATTTAATACAGTAACTGAAAGTTACCAAATGTTACTAGAAAAGTTACCAAATTGTAATTGTAATATTTGGTCTCACTCTTTATTCCGTCAATCGTTGGTTTCCGGGTCTATCAGGTCCTCATCGGGGAAAGAGAAGCAGCGTTTTCTTAGGCCAGCGGTTCCCAACTTTTTTTTTTTTAGCTTGAGTACCCCTTTGCAGCCCATTTACATAAATTGTGCCCTTAATATTAGCAAAATATTTAGTATCTAGTAGTAGTAATATCTAGTAGTTATTTAGGATTATTTGTTGCAACTGAAATAAATGGGCTAGTAATGGGATCAGAAAACAATGTAATAATGTGAATAAACAGTGTATATATTTTACATCTAATTTATTTATTTATTTATTTATTAATAACTATAAAACTGTTTTATGTTTGAAAGTGAAATCATATTATCAAGGTCAAATATAGAAGAAAGCCCGCACCATCCTTCATCATAGCGTTGAATTATTAATTTCACAACTTTTGACTGATCTTTGTTTTACACTGCTTTTTCCGCCATTATTCAAATATTTTCGGGTACTCCCAAAAGTCCTGGCACGTACCCTTGGGGGTACGTGTACCTCACGTTGGGAACTGCTGCCCTAGGTGAATATTAGCTCAGTTTAATTTCGTGATTGATGTATAACCGTAAGTCATATACTGTTAAAATCTTATTTTTTAGGTTGTTTTTAGCCATGTTTATTGTTTCTAGATATAATATTTTTGAAGCAAATTTTTACGTCCCGGTCTTTTGACGCAAAAAAGAAAATATTGGATACAAGCAGACCCACTCCATTTTTAGGCCACCTATTTATATAAAATTTGACATTTCAAAACTCAATTTTATGAAAGTGTTTAGTAATTATCGGAGTGTTGGGTTGGTGGAAAATTATTTAGTTGACCTTAATATTTACTAAGGATAATGACGTGTCAAATAAATCCAGATTCAGTGATATTAATAATATTTGTAAAGTTATTAATAGGCAGCCAAAAGGTCAAACTCATTTGCAGGCCACAGCCCAAGAGAAAACTTCAGCAGTCGTTAGTTGACCAGTATTTATTATTATTATTATTATTATTATTATTATTATTATTATTATTATTATTATTATTATTATTATTATTATTATTATAGTTACAATTATTATTTAAATATGATATGCTATTTAATTAATGATTGAGTAATATTTCCAAGATCACCAAATATTTTGTTCTATTCCCTGCATATTTTGAGTCACCACACTTCCTTTCTTTCCCATTACACTTTTAACTAAACAAAAACCAAGGAACGACCAGTACTAGCTTCCAATTAAACAAGGGTCCATCAGACCCCCTTTATTGTAGCTTCATCGCTTCCCTTTGTCCAGAATTGACCCCACGCCACTGATGTAGGAGCATTGTGCAACTTACTGGAACATTGAGGAACATTTTCAGAAATATGGAACAGATTAACTTAATTTATAGAATTAATTCTGTTTGTTCAAATTGTCATTTGTTTCTTTTATTGCAATTTTTTTTTTAGTTTATATGTTTTGAAATCATATTTTATTTCCATTCGTTGACATTGTTTAATGTTTGTAATATTATTATTATTATGAATAAATAAACGTGCATTATTACAAATTAACTTACCTTTACAAACTCTTTCAAGCTGTCAATAAGTGCTGCACATAATCCAGGAAGAATGTTTGATACCACCTGCCTGAAGACTTTAAATAAAAACTTGAGACTCGAGTAGAAATCACCAGTTGCTAGGTATCTTGAGTGTAGGTGCCAGTCACTCTGCTACAGGAATAGCTTTTTGAAATGTGGTGTAAGCCTTTGCTATCTTCGGATCCAACAAATTTATTAGAGCTTTAAAATCGGATGGGGACATACGGCAAAGTGTCTTGAAATGTAGATTTTCAACTTCCAAGTCATCCAAGAGATCACTTCCACTGTATATTCCACGATTTTTGAAAACTGTGGTCATCCACCATCTGCGTTTTTTAGGTAGTTTCTTGGATCTTCTTTCTTGTTCCTGAGCTATCAAGCACATCACAAGATAGCTCGCAGTACTCACTAAAACTTCGTCCATTTTTATAAAGTCCAAATAAAAAAAATTTAATTTAAAAAATATGGCCTATAACTTTACCAACTATACTACAGCCTCGACTAAAGCCAGTGCTACGAGTAAATACCTGTATCCTCACGTGCCAAAGACTGGCGTAGCAACTGAAGCAGTGCGGGCGAGCAACTGAAGCAGTGCGGGCGAGCAACTGAAGCAGTGCGGGCGAGCAACTGAAGCAGCACGGGCAAGCACAAGAGAAGTGTGGATGTGTCTTCAGACAAACTAGACTGTACATCACGAACATTGTCGTGACTACAACCCGGCTCTCGTTCACTTCTCGCCATGAAGTTGTCGAGTCCAGCTGTTCCAACGAGACATCACCTGACCAAATCCATTGAACTCCTCTCCAAGGAAAGCTCACATCGCTCTCTAAAATAGGATATTTCAATCTTTTGTTTAGAATATGACATTAATTTAAAACTATTCTAACATAAAACATTCACTCTTCCCAAACTCGAAGTCGTGGTTGAACATTAATGATTTTTTATTTCCTATAGATGATAAACCAGATTGGTTTTTCCATCCTCTCCCCATAGTAACGCAGCTACTTTTTTAAATTGTTATTCACTTTTAAGTAATCAATAATCGTTTTATGTCTTTCTAACCACAACGTCTTACTACCCGTTCGGGCATACTCTTATATACTAACTACACTGATTAATTAGGGATAAAGAAGGTTTAAATTATATGGTGACCTGGTGGTCTAGGGGTAAGGTGTCAGACTTCTGTGCTGAGGTCCGGGGTTCAATCTCAGGTCCCGGCATAGATTTATCTGATTGCCAAACCCTTCCTTCACCTCTGACAAGATGTGTATTAATCACAACTTGTGAATGTGAGGAATGCCAGGCCTCCACCGTGGTTCGGATCCCACGTTAAACTGTAGGTCCTCCATTTCATCTCACAATCACCCTACCATTTCACATTAGCGTAAGTGCGTATAACCCGACCGGGTAGTAAGACGCGGTGCTAATAATAATAATAATAATAATAATAATAATAATAATAATAATAATAATAATAATAATAATAATTTAAGGTATATGAAATGTACCCACATTGCTTGGAGGAAGAGTGTAAAATCATTTATAAAATTACACCCTCAGTACAATACACCCGACCGATATTCACACCCTGATTGGCAGTTCAGTCTTGCGAGAGTGACACTTTAGAGTTTAGACCAATCTCTGGCAAGGAGTCAATTAGGCGCCATAAATAAATTGACATAGACGGTTCGAAAGTTGCTGAAACGTTGTAAAATAAAAGACTTATTCATTAACAGATGTTTTAAAAACATTCCAATTAGATTTTTATTTTTTCAACTCCTGCGACAGTTATTTTTAAGGGCATGACAATTATAAAGTTAAGGGTAAAAGGAATTTAAAATAAATATATAATCAGGGCTGTCCTTAGGGGAGTGTGAATGGTGTGGCCTTACAAAGAGCCGCACTTGCTTAGGCGCCCAAGAGGCGATCTAGCAAATATTGTCAAAGTATAAAAATAAATAAAAAATAATCACCTAATGAAAAAAGGATGGAGCTGGCTCAATTTTTGAACAATATGGCCTCCTTTGAAAGGTCTGGACAGGTCTCCACACGAATATGCTCTAATTAATTAAATAATTTAATTTAATAAATTAATTTTGGATTCTATTTTGAATGTTGGTGGCCATTTTAAATGTTGGAGGCAATATTGAATTTTGGTGGCCATTTTGATTTTTAACATGATTCCGACATGTCTTGATAGGTCTTGACAAGTTGGAAATCCAAGATGGCTGCAAAAGACTGTGCAGGTTCTTATATGCTCTGACATGTTACAACATGTCACTACAAGACTCGACAGGTAATCTACAAGATTGATTGATCGACATGTGATTGATTGATTGAAAGTTGATTTATTAATCGCCATGTCTGAACATCTCTGAGCATGTCTCAAAATGTATTGAAATGTATACACATTTTAATTTCAAGATGGCTTCCCCATACTTTAAACGTGATGTGGAAATTAAAGGTGGTGAACCCAAGATGGTCTTGACCTCTGTCTGAACATGTCAATCACCTGTCAATAACATCTGAACTAGTATGAACATGTCTGGATCTGAACATGTTCATTAATGTCTGATAATAACTGATTATGATTTATCATGATCGACCATACTGATCATGACCGATCACACCACTCTCTGGACACGTCTGCCTACTCCCGGGCACACTAGCCCACTCCCGGACAAGCTGGTCCTCTCACTTCACCATCCACAACGCTGACTGTAGAGCTTTTGCTGACCAACAACCGTGTATATATTCAGGGGTCACAGTTAAGATTCTGGCATCCTCCATTTCTAGAGTACGCTACTAGATTAGAAGAAAACGAACCCAGACTCTTCTAAACGTGTACTTTTCTTTAAATTACGCTCCCCTCCCTTGTCTCCTCTAATCCCCCTGGCAGTGAGGCTGGCTACATAGCTGTTAAACAAGGATGGAGATAGAGAGGATCGCGCTGGCCCAGGACTCGGACACTAATTTCGTTACAATATTTTTCTTTGGTGATCAAGTTAGACAGAAAACAAATTAATACAATGGTCAATATACACTATATTCATAAAGAATAACCGTTGTTCATGTGATTTGAGACATCCGTCTTACAATATATTTCATTTGATCAACTAATACGACTTCTAACACTGTATCACAATGTCAAGACATTAAAATACGTTTTCTTTCATTTCTGTAAATGTTAATGCCTGTCGTATTCTCTCAATATAAATTTGTAAAATAATATCTTGACAAATTTAGTGGCATGAGATGTAGACATTGATAATAGCTGCATAGGTTGAATTATCAAAGCCTAAAAACAACTCAGCTAGGCAAATATATGAGATCTTGTGAAAAACCTGTTGGAAATTCTTAGTGGACAATATTTTCCCCAAGACGTTGCTGCGAATTGATATTTTGTTCTACTATTTCCCCCCCGAGCAATCAGCCCTCATATTTCCAAGAAGGGGAAACGTGATTCGATTTGTTCCTCAGAGATCTACAAGACAGATCTTCCCCCACCCACCCACCCACTCTCTTCCTCCGTATGTTCCTTCTTCCGGTCCCTAATAGAATCAAATTCACGCAGGCATTGCGAAAATGGCCCTTTTGTCATGAGATCATAAGAGACACTTTGGTATGATTCAGATGGCGCTGGTTTTTTATTCACTTCTGAAACTTCTTCTTTTACATCAAAACTAAAAGTGCAATACCCAGGAAAGACAAATGTTCAATCATTGTTAACATTTCTGTCTCTGACTCGAGAGGCCAAAGATCGATGTTATCCAGCTAATGGGTGGGTTTTTTTTAACATTTTTACAGGCAAACGTTTATTAATTCTTGGAAAATTACCCTTATTTCCTTGGTTTAATTATATGTATTTCATTAATTTACATATTAATGTAAAGAGTAGGACGAGAAACCCTCTTCTGGGGATGAATGCTCTGTAGCAACTGTGTGCAAGTCACGGTCCGCGGGCCCCATGTGGTCCTTAGCCTCGGCCCGCGAGAGGATGACATAATTTAAAGTGTTTCTTTACAAATTAAAATTTCTATTTTGGAATCTAATAGCTATTGCTTCTGTGACCTCAAACATTTTTGGACTATGACTTTTTTTAAAAACAATAGTTCTCTAGAACTAGATGTGTAAGTTGTTAATATTTCGCATTCATTTCTCACTATAGTTAAAGGCCTATTGGTAAAGCTAGGACAAGGGTGGGGGTAAAGTGGGGAGATCCCCTTTCTTCCCGCCAATGATCAGTCGAAGTAAAAGGGGCTCCCAAGTGTTAAAAGGTTGTACACCCTTGCTTTAAGATGTCACTCTCCTGTTAGAATGGTCTGCTGAAGATGGGGAGATCGGTGGTAGAGTCTACTGAGGGTATATTTTCCTAAATATTTTCCCACTCTCCTTCCATGCAAATGCGGGTATATTACCTCTAAAACGTTTCCTTCCTCATCCTTAGTCCATTATAGTAATAATCATATTTGCGTATAACCTGAACAGATGGTAAGACGCGGTGATAAAAGAAAAAATAGGACGAGAAGGTATTTTTTTAAGAAAGTACCTCCACATTCAGATTGAGAAGAAATATGAAAAGCCACCGTTTAGAATCATCATTGCAAGCCTCTACCACTACGTTACCACCAATTTCATTCTAGTGGTAGCCTAACGCCTTAGACAGCGTAGCCTCTGGTACGGATGGTAAAAAAATGTAAAAGTGCTCGATGATCCGTTGTTCTGTAATTGGGTGATTCGAGGAAAAGGAAGGATCCAAGTGTCCTGTGAGTGTCATCCTCGCCAGAGTAAGGTGGGCGTGGTAGCGGGGCACACAATTGTGTCTTGTTGTGTACTTGGACACTGTTCCTTGTGCTCGAGGAAATAAGGCCGTCGCCACAATATGCAAACATCAAATAACAACACCTTACTACCTGGTCAGGTTATACACTCGAATTGTGTTGGGCTGAGGAAGGAAGCATTTTAGAGATAATACACTCTCATTTGCGTAGAAAGAGAGTGGAAAATTATTTAGGGAAGATCACAATCAGTACACTCGGCCCGGGCTTGAGCTCCAGGCTCTCCATCTCCAGTGAACCAGACTATTTCAGCCTGATCTTTAGTCCACGCGCTCACAGATAGAAGGATTCACTGCATTTTAATGTCACAAAATGTAAAGTAACTTTGTGCAGACAAACCTAGCTCAGAACCAAAAAGTTGAATCATTTATTTTTCCAATTCCACCTTTTTGATGAGATTTGTCCTCTCAGTTTGTTACAGCTCCGGTGCAAATAGCCCTCCCAGGGGGTGAGTTTCACAGCGGTATGACGGTTACAAAAAGAAAGGTTGTTGAAAATGTCGTTGTCGTTCCTGGAAAGTTTTCTTATTTGACCTTTCGTAGAGGTGATTAAACCTCGTGGATCGTCGCCCAAAGTTGGAGCAGGGAGTCATCCCGACCAGGAAATGGGAGACTTCCCCTGATGCAGACAGCGGGGGTTGGAGGGAGAGGGAATGAGTGATAGGGTAGCTTTGGGGTTTGGGGATGTAGGGAAGAAGGAACGATCAGTGTGACAGGGAGAGGCGGTAAACATACAAAAAGTATGAAAAAAGGTTTGATAGAAGAAAATATAAACAAAAAATAAGCTGCATCAAAAATATGTCTAGCACAGCCGATAAAAGTTTTTTTTTCCCCAAAGAGATTCATAAAAGAGTTGTCAAACACGATCGGATTATTGAGAGTTATCGAAGGTCCCCGTAATCAATATCACGATTCCAGGACGTGAGGCTTAGTTTGAAGAAACAAACATGGTAAAGGTCAAAGGAAAATAAAATACAAAGCTATGGACAGATGAAAGAAAGCTTGGTTACATAAATCCTAGGTCTAGTGACGAGCTGAGCCAGGGATCGCTTTCTTGAGAACATTTCCGTGACCTAAAAGAGTTATTAAGTTTGTTGGAATATTGCCGTAATAGGGGGTAGCTGTTGGTTTCTCTAAAGGAATGCAAAACGTAGGTCTACTATTAGAAAAAAAATATCCGTGGCAACCATTTTAACAATATAGAATGCACGTATGCACGATAATATGGATTAAAATAACTGTTGTATTTTAACATAAAAAGGTTAATAATAAAAATTCCATATCATATATATATATGAAATTGATAATTCATTGAAATTTTAATTTGAGTATATATTTTGAAGTAGATGTAGCACAGAAAAATTAATGAAATTTTTGGAATCACCACATACATTTCATTTATAATCAGCCAATTATGTAGGCCTACCGGAGGTATAAAAAAATTGCTGGGTAGTGTATTTCTTAGTGTAGACTATGTAAGTAAAATAAACAAAGAATGACTTATATTTAATTTAAATAAATTACTCAGATAATTGACTTTGGTTCGCATATTTTCTCACGAAATATATTTCATAGTAACCTTCTGAAGTATTAGCCATCCCTCATCTCCGCTGTTCTCTTACAACTGCCCAATCCCCCTGACCCCTTACAGTTGTACTTGGCAACTCTTTGAGGCCAGTTTCTTCTTGAGGTTAATAGCGGTACACCACGAGTATCAGTAGAGGAGCGAGAATATAAAGGTAGTTTGCTACAAAGTATAGCTAGACTCAACAGGGGAAGTGAAAGAAAATATGTTTTCTCCTAGCATTAAGCACTTTTTTCAGTTTTATCACGTTGAGGGCTGGGGGCTTATACAGTGATAGCATATAATTTGATTCAAAATAGGATGAAGCTACTGAATAGTGGAGGAGGTTACATAATGATGAATTCACAACACTGTACTCATCACAAGACATTGTTAGGAGAGTCAAATCTCGTGGATTACGGTGGGCAGGACATGCAGCTCGAATGGAAGAATCTAGAACCCTGTACAGTGTAGTGACTGTTAAACCCAATGGAAAGAATTAGACACAGATGTGAGGATAACATTAGATTGGAGCTGAAAACAATAGGGTGAGGTAGACTAGATAGAACTATATCAAGATAGGGATAGGATGTAATGAGGTGGACTGGATAGAACTAGCTAAAGATGGGATAGGGTGTAATGAGGGGGACTGGACAGAACTAGCTCAAGATAGGGATAGGCTGTAATGAGGTGGACTGGATAGAGCTAGCTCAAGATAGGGATAGGTGGCGTACTTTTGTAAGTGCAGCAATGAACTTTTGATTTCCTAAGGCCATACATAGGGAATAAAATAAGTAAGTAATGATGTAGGGATAAAAACGGAAGAATTTATGTATCCTCATTTGCATGAAGGAAGAATTTGAAATGATTTGGGGAAAACCATTTTCAGTACACCATTCAAACCCAGACCTCCACGTCCCAGCAAAGTGCAAACCATAGACTACAAGATGACCTTGACACTCTTAGTCTGCGTGGTCACTGGAGTGCGTGTTTTTCATCTAGTTTATTCGTTGTATAAAAAACCTCCCCAAACCCAACTCTATCAATCGAAATACATCAAAATGTGGAGTGTTAACTATTACCAACTTAACTTAATTCTAGGACAAAACATAACGTTTATCCCGTTAATATACTACTTAGTGAGTGGTGACACACCTAAATCCAGACTCACTGACCTCTACAAGGAATGAACCAGAGATTCTCAGATCAGTGGTTGCATCTACTGTCTGAACCCCGCCTGTGTGGATTGACTTAGCGCCAGCGAGCTCTACTCTGAAGATTGGGTCCTAATCTCTGCAGGGTGTCTTTCAGATCGGGATTTTCTCTAGGTGAACACTTGGTGCATTTCTTTAAATCTCCTCCTTTCTTGTGTATTGCCTAAATTATGGATAGGCTAATTACTAATGAGCAATAAGACACTTAACATTAAAACAAGGAGAATGCAAGCCTAAAGTAGTAGCCTAACACTTTAGATAGGAGAGTTACCTGCTTCGATGGACGTGAGAGTGTTAGCTCGTTTTAGCAAAAGGAGCACATTGAACATTAAACATACTTAAACATACATTAAAAAAATTATGTGACCATCTAAATAGAAAATATTATTAATAAAAAAAGAAAATTAAGATTATATAAAGTCTTAAGACTCACTGTACTCTCTAATTTTGTTCCAGAAATATGGAAGCTTTTATTTGCATAAATGGAATTTAGTGTTGTTTAGCTTTAAAGTTAGTGAATCAAATAGCCAAAGTTATTATCTATGCTTTTTAGTGAGGATTACTCCATCTAGATATCATATTCTGAAAATTGAAAAATGACACCTGGACACGGAAATCGAACCCGCGATCTTTGACTTAGTGCGCCAATGCTCTAATCACTGAGCTATCTGGGAATCGTCCCATCATTTTTCAATTTTCAGAATATGATATCTAGATGGAGTAATCTTCACTAAAAGCATAAATAATAGCTTTGTCTATTTAATTCTTAATATGCGATCCCGTACAATTATAATAATTGTACAAGTTGCAGCAATAAGCCAACTACCGAGCCGAAGATGGCTGCGTTATCTGATAGCTCGTGATCTTAATAAAATCAAACATTTGTAGCCGACAATTTCCTCACGTCCATCACAGATTTTGCCTTAAAATATGAGTAAAGAATGCCCCTGGGCACGGGACGGTTCCCGGTTAGCTCAGTGGTCAGGGCATTGGCGTGCTAAGCCAAAGGTCCCGGGTTCGATACTCGTGTCCAGGTGTCATCCTTCAATGTTCAGAAGATGATATTTAAAGTTTGTGTTGGGGTCACTTTCATAGCTGCTGACAAATGCGTGGCCGCTATCTTTCGGTTGTTTGTTACTTTTCATAAGAAGAGAAAACAAGTGTTCACATACTGATGTGATGCCAAACATTGCACAAACTTGACAATTCTTGGGAGTTGAACTCTGGGGAGTAAAGAGTACAAATTAGTACAACAGCTTCACTTCCTAGAGTTCCCCAAGTAATGGGCAATTTATTAACGTCATAATTCTATATTATGTTTCCCTACAACGTTAATAAACACAACAACTGGGCTGCTTGGAGGCCTACGTTAGCCCATCAACAAATCCATGGGCCGCCAGTTTGACATGCCTGGCAATATACTGGACTGCCGATGATTGGGAGGTCAGGGTTCGATAACTGGTTGAAAGTATTGTAGGTAGTATTTACAAAATTGTTTTACATTCTCCCTCTAACGTAAATTTGGGTACACGTCCTCTAAATTCAACCTTTCTCCTTTCCAACACATTAGCGTAACTAGTAAATATCCTTATATCCCACTCATGTAGTAGGACGCCGTGATAAGGAAGAGGAGAGTTATTACTGTACTTACGACCAAACCTAAAAGAATGATCCATGTGCACAACTTATCTCGCTCGTCTGGTTGTTGTCTACCGTTGGCGGGAAGGTTGGGGTTTGGATCCCAGCTTGGTGTACTAAGTGAATATCTTTCCTTAACAGCTTTCCATCTTACCTCCATGCAAATGCATGCACATTCAATCTAAATTCTACCTTCCACATCCTACTCCATTGTTGTAAATATGCAGATATTCCAGACGGGTAGTAAAACGTGGTGCAAAAAAAAGTTAGAGATGAGAAGAATATCTTTGAGGAAACGCACCAACATTTGTCTTGAAGAAGAAGAAATCCACCTCTATAGCTCCTGTACTTTATCGACACTCTCAATGTTCTGAAAAAAGTTGCAAAGTAAGACTATTCCTATCCTTTGCATGAAGCCATCTTACCCCATGTTTCATTAGAAATGTTAACCTTTGTTCCCAGCTATAACAGGTGTACACCTGTTTTCAAATTGTAGCTCAAGTTGGGGTTGTAGAGAGTGCTAGAAAAGGGCTGCGTTTTTGCAGAATTTTAAAGCAAGGCTTTTTTGGCCAAAATAAATAAAAATATTGCTCCAGTAGAAACAGAGAGTTTAACTTTCTTCGCGCGGTGACATCAACAGCTCTTGAATATCTGTCCAAGGGTGTCCTGGAATTTAATGAAAACTATTTTCTTTTCATTTAAAAAGCTTGTCATCTAATTCTGCTATGCTCATGACAGATATTCAACAATTACTGTTGATACCCCCCTGTGAAGAAAATTAAACTCTATTTTTGTAATGAAGCAATATCTTATTAATTTTGTACAGGTTTTGCTACGTAAACTGCAAAAACATTCCCACCCTAAGACTCATCGTTACACCTTTACAAGATGTGTTGGGAACATATGAGGGGGTTGGGGCAAAAACATGATAACCCTCATTGATTTAGATGGGATATTTTCACAATTTAAACTTCTATAAAATCCTGAAATCTAGCTATTAAAAATAAGTAAAATATTCATGGATATTAGATATCCTCAAGGTTCAAGTGTAGTTCAAATGGTAGGCGACCAGAAATCACTGCCAACATATTTTGTCGTCAAATGAGTTTTTGCCCCAGCCCTCTAATATTGTCAAGAATATAAACCACGAAGGGAAAAATGTACACGTACCAACAATTTAAAAACTTCCTTCCAAGCATCGACATTTCGTAATTTAACTATCAGCTTTACAAGATGATTAATGAGATAATTGGGAGTCTATTAACTTCCATGTTCATCAACGCGTCACACTACTGCCGTCCGCATCAAATATTCCATTTCGTGATTCAACTCGAAGCGAGAAAGACGATATAATCGAGACTTTTTTTTTAACGCCAGAGGCTTTTAAAGATATACGGGATGAATAAAACATCAGACAATCGATCGAGGCAGAGAGAAACAGAGAATATCTTTCTTCACTTCCGGTTTGAAACGGCAGCCATGTTTACTCATCCTAACGTCAATATTTGTACAGTAACATTTCATCTTCAAATAATTCAATGCATCTAGATAAAATAATCATTCATTCCGAGATTTGATGTAAGGAAATTAAAGACTCAAACAGTTTGGGAATGGAAGGCAAATAAAGTCCAAGGGACGCTACATTTTAGTTGGCAGTGGGTAAGCTAAGAGTCCTGGGTCCAATTCCCGGCTTAATTGAAAAATAAATCATTGGTGAATACCTCAAATAAAAATTATATTTAAAAAAGTTATATTTTGTTTTGTTTTCCATCGTGTCTTACTCACCGTTCTGTTTATACCCTTTTCTACTGACTGCACCAATCAAGTAGGGATTAGAAAGGTATAATTTAGAAGAAATGTTCCGCATTTGGGTGGGAAACACTTGGAGGAATGAGTTAGTAAGTACACTCAGACAGGACTCAAACCAGAGCCTGGAATTTGGACCACGTGTCCACTGTCTTTGGTGGGGGTTGCGTTGTTTTTAATGTTGGGATAATTTGTTGCTGTATTCCACCGCCAGAGGCGTGTATATTAGATAATATATGGAATAAAGGCGAAACTTCAAATTATAGTTGTAGCAAACATTCAATTTGTAAACAAGTCATTTGAGTAAATTATTCATTACCTTGGAAGAGTTATGGTAAAATACAATAAATGATCACTGATCAAATTAATAAATTTGAACTTATTTTTAAATAAATGGTAAGACACAATTGCACAAAGTTTATCACATTGTGTATTATAGCTTGGAACCAAATTTTCAAAAATAGGTTTTCAGTAAACTACCCTTAAGTTAGTTTTCCTCACAAAAACAAACACATAATCTGTTTAATAACAATAAACACGATGTATACACATTTTAAACCAAATCGTTAAAGCCAGTTTCAAAATATTTCGAATTTTCAAAAATCACTAACTAATAAACTACCTTTTAACAAATTTTTATCCAAAAACCAAGAATTCAGTATTATTTGGGAGGTCAGTGTTTAACTGAACACTCCCTAAATAGTAGATATAAGGCCTACATTTTAAACAAAAAAGCCATTTTGGAAATTTTTTTAATAAAAAAAATTATTCATAAATAAACTACCCTTAATTTGAAAGCGAGGATCAAAATTAAAAAAAGTATTGAGGCACTGCCCTATGACATCTAATTTGAACCAAATCCATTAAACCGTTTAAAATCTCTGGCCAGGCTGACAGACAGACAGACAGACAAACATGGGGACAGACAAATGGTAAAATCCACTTTTTTGAGTTCGTGTTCACATAAAACGTTAGTATTTATCATGAAAATGTTGGTGATTACAATACTTTCTGTACAATATATTTTCAAACAATTCACAAGTGTTCAAAATAACAAACTAATCAAACCGGTTCTTTTGTTTAGAATCGAACACTCAAATAATTATACTCGCGATGGTAGAGTAATAACAACACTGATTAAATAAATGTGAATGATTTCGGTAAATAAAATCACTTGATCCGGAACTATATTAAATACACACACTATTTAAGGGGTCCGCTTCGGTAAGCGAGAAAGTGCCGCGCAGACTTTAACTCTAATGCAATATTTAATTCTACGATGCTTCATTTAAAAATATGGTTCACGCCGAAATAAGTTCGAAAAATTCCAACAGGGCTCTTTTTTCTTAAAAATTCTATATTGTGCGTTTTATTTATAAAAAAAAAAGTGTGAAAATGTGACATGACCTCATTTTCAACGATTTTTTAATCATATTCACGGAGCTCTGAGACTAGGCTTGATGAAAAAGGGCTCTAGATTTAGCCTTCCTCTAAGAAATACAGTCATTTTTGTGTAAGATCACAAAATATATTTTTAAATGTTTGAGAACTACCTTTAGATAAGAAGTTTCGTAGTCCCCCCCCCCTTACTTATTGACATGACAAAGGGTGGTTGAAAGTGAGTGGCGAAAGGGAGTACAAGCTTTGATAGAATAGAAAAGTAGTTAGAGAAAACGACACAAGCCATTGTATTTTAAGACATGTGGTGTGACAAGTTAGGGTTCGGCCAGATTGACAAGCGTACGAGCGAGCGCGCAAGCGACTGGGTGGCCAGACTGACGAGCGCGCGAGCGAGCGCGTGATTAGCAGATAGCTCTCGTTAGCTGTTGACGAGGAGTCTCCGAATCTTGGCTTAGTGAACTGAGGGGGGTTTTAACAAGTGATTTATTGTAATGGTTTTCTCATCCTCTCTCCACGCTAATGGTATTTCTTATTTGTAAAGACCTACTTTGATAATATTGAAGTATTTTAACATAACAGTTTTACATATATATATACATATAGGTATGGTTTACGATCTTATCAATTAAATTAGGCCGTTAGTAGCAAGTGTGCTAAACCTATCGATAATAAAAATGTCAAAATGAGAAGTTTTCCTAGCACTCAAAGAACCAACATACAATAATATTGCCTAGCGCCTGTAAACTAGACTGTACCGGGTCGAGCGCGCGCGCTTTTGAAAAATAGAACCAGTTCTATCTTTCAAGCGTGCGCGCTCAGTCGCTCGCTCGCGCGCTCCAGTCTGGCCACCTCTCACTACAACCAAGGTGTTCTATTTTATATTTTAGTCACTCGCTCGCCCAGTCTGGCCGCCCCGTTATACTTCTCGCTGACTGAGGTGGCCGCCTTAATATGAAGAAAGAGCTAAATATATATATTCTGAAAATTTAAAAATGACACCTGGACTTGGGAATTCGAACCCGGGACCTTTGGCTTAGTACGCCAATGCTCTAACCACTGAGCTATCCAGGATTCGTCCCGTGCCCAGGGTCATTATTTACTCATATTTTAAGGCAGAGCCTATGATGGACGTACGGAAATCGTAGGCTACAAGTATGTGATTATACACGAGCTATCAGATAACGCAACAAACTTCAGCTCGGTAGTTGGCTTATTGCAGCCACATGTACAATTATTATAACTGTACGGGATCGCATCTTAAGAATCAAATAGTAAAAGCTATTATTTATGTAACCGACGATTTCCGCACGTCCATCATAGGCTCTGCCTTAAAATATGAGTGAAGAATGACCCTGGGTACGAGACGAATCCTGGATAGCTCAGTGGTTAGAGCATTGACGTACTAAGCCAGAGGTCCCAGGTTCGATTCCCGTGTCCAGGTGTCATTTTTCAATTTTCAGAATATGATATCTAGATGGAGTAATCCTCTCTAAAAGCATACATGATAGCGTTGGCTATTTAATTATATATATATATATATATATAATTAATTAATAAGATATGAGTGCAGTACGCCTGAAATAGGTAAAAGTCAGGTAAGTTGTTGGCCTTGAAAACAGCCAAATCCCAACAAGAGCAACACCCATTAGATTATTAAACTTCATTAATACGATCTTAATTCATGATGTTGAAATATATCAACTAGTATTACAATTTATAAACGCATTTCGCAAATTTTAAATCCATATGATATATTCAATCTTGGTTAAAGATGACATCAACGTGCAATAATTTAACTTGACAGGCCATTTCCAATCATGTAAATAGCAAGGTAATAGGACTACAGTAATTCAACTCGACTGTACTCACTCACAATACACAATCTGATGATTTATGATATTCTTGACTCGGCATCAAAGCTAACGAGTTTCATTTTTTTAAATGTCAAAATGTTGTGCCTACTACATTTCTACATCTGATTATGGTTGTGATAACATCCTACTTTCTAGGGGTACAATGGAATGTTGATTAGTTCATTTATGTGTCTCATTCCACGACACGTCTTCTCACAGCAGAATGTTGATACAATACGTAGGTTTTTATTTAACATTCCATTCATAACTATACACAGTTATTACACTAGAAATGGAAATTTCAAATGGTAACATTAAATAAACGTCAGACCTTTTATTCCAACTATATCACTATAAAAAATATTGTGCTTATAATTTTAAAATTTATGGTGACAATGTAGAATGTATTGAAACACATTTTAAACGTATTTTAAAAAAATGTATACGTATATAATACACATCAGCGCGTCTTACTAGTAATTCAGATTATACCCAAACTTTTAAACTATCACAATATGGATCAAAAGCTATAACCAGGCCCGGTACAAGGGGCACAGCACGGGTCCCAAATAGCTTTGTTCTACTCGACTTCAGTGGGGGTGAAATCATTTTTATCTAAAGGAAAGGGGGGGGGGGCGTAAATTATCTAAGCAAATAAAAAGGGGTTTTGAGGAGCTTTGACCTCAAAGCTAGAGGAAGGGGTTTGGAGACTGAGAATGTTTAAATATAGGAATATCCCAGAAGATATTCGGAGTAGCCCTCATCTGACTTTTTTTATTATACTTTTCTCTATATAAGCTATTTGGATTGGCCCCTTCTTCAGAAATTTATTGAAATTTGAATGAACCCAAAAAGCTATTTAGAGTGGTCTTTGTCTGGAATCTTTTGTAAATTTAGATGTATATTATACAAGCTATTTGGAGTTTGGTACAAAACCATTTTTCATCTTAAAATTCAATAATATCAAAGGGGAGTGAAATAAATCTACAGAGGGGCAAGTTTATTTCAATCGTGAGGAGGGGGACACAAATTGTTTGTCAAGAGGAGAAAGCCCCCCCCTCCAACACCACCACTATGCCAACCACTAATCGACTTTAAAAATAAGTACTTTTTTTTAAGTCGTTGGTCACTTTAACACAAAAAAAAAGCAATGTACGCTAATTAGTCCGTAGCTTAACACTGAAAATGTTACGCCCATGATAAAAACTTAAATTTAAATTAAACTTGATTCACTACCCGAACAACTTCACGCGCCAAACTTAATTTAAGTATAAAATAATAAACTCCGTGAAACTTCCGAACACTTCTAAACGAAGGACAAGACTGTACCGAACCAAAGATATATTTGTGACAAATGCCAATAGGTTCCTCCAGAGGGAGTTCCAACTATTGGGTTAGCCATGTGCTGTTCCTTAGTATCGAGACCAGTAAGTTCCTCAGGAGACAACTCTCAGCTGGTTGGTTGGCCATGTGCTGTTCCTTAGTATGGAGGCCAGTAAGTTCCTCAGGAGACAACTCCAGCTGGTTGGTTAGCCATGTGCTGTTCCTTAGTATGGAGGCCAGTAAGTTCCTCAGGAGACAACTCCAGCTAGTGGGTAGGCCATGCACTGTTCCTTAGTAAGGAGACCAGTAAGTTCCTCATAAGAGAACTCTAGCTAGTGGGTTGGCCATGTACTGTTCCTTAGTATGGATACCAGTAAGTTCCTCAGGAGACAACTCCAGCTAGTTAAGTTCCTCAGGAGGGAGCTCCAGCTGGTGGGCTGGCCATGCACTGTTTCTTAGTAAGGAGGCTAGTAGGTTCCTCATGAAAGAACTGCAGCTGGTGGGTTGGCCATGCACTGTTCCTTAGTATGGATACCAGTAAGTTCCTCAGGAGACAACTCCAGCTAGTGGGTTAGCCATGCACTGTTCCTTAGTATGGATACCAGTAAGTTCCTCAGGAGACAACTCTAGCTAGTGGGTTGGCCATGTACTGTTCCTTAGTATGAATACCAGTAAGTTCCTCAGGAGACAACTCTAGCTAGTGGGTTGGCCATGTACTGTTCCTTAGTATGGATACCAGTAAGTTCCTCAGGAGACAACTCCAGCTAGTGGGTTAGCCATGCACTGTTTCTTAGTAAGGAGGACAGTAAGTTCCTCAGGAGGGAGCTCCAGCTGGTGGGCTGGCCATGCACTGTTTCTTAGTAAGGAGGCTAGTAGGTTCCTCATGAGAGAACTACAGCTGGTGGGTTGGCCATGCACTGTTCCTTAGTATAGAGGCCAGTAAGTTCCTCAGGAGGGAGCTCCAGTTAGTGGGTTGGCCATGCACTGTTTCTTAGTATGGAGGCCAGTAATTTCCTCATGAGAGAACTCCAGCTGGTGGGTTGGCCATGCACTGTTCCTTAGTATGGAGACCAGTAAGTTCCTCCGGAGGGAGCTCCAGCTAGTGGGTTGGCCATGTGTTGTTCCTTAGTATGGAGGCCAGTAAGTTCCTCAGGAGACAACTCCAGCTAGTAGGTTGGCCATGCACTGTTTTTTAGTAAGGAGACCAGTAAATTCCTCATGAGAGAACTCTAGCTAGTGGGTTGGCCATGTACTGTTCCTTAGAATGGAGACCAGTAAGTTCCTCAGGAGACAACTCCAGCTAGTGGGTTGGCAATGCACTGTTTCTTAGTAAGGAGGTCAGTAAGTTCCTCAGGAGGGAGCTCCAGCTGGTGGGTTGGCCATGCACTGTTTCTTAGTAAGGAGGCTAGTAAGTTCCTCATGAGAGAACTGCAGCTGGTGGGTTGGCCATGCACTGTTCCTTAGTATGGAGGCCAGTAAGATTTTCAGGAGGGAGCTCCAGCTAGTGGGTTGGCCATGCACTGTTCCTTAGTATGGAGGCCAGTAAGTTCCTAAAGAGAGAACTCCAGCTGGTGGGTTGGCCATACACTGTTCCTTAGTATGGAGGCCAGTAAGTTCCTCATGAGACAACTCCAGCTGGTTGGTTGACCATGCACTGTTCCTTAGTATGGAGACCAGTAAGTTCCTCAGGAGACAACTCCAGCTGGTTGGTTGGCCATGTGCTGTTTCTTAGTATGGAGGCCAGTAAGTTCCTCAGGAGACAACTCCAGCTAGTGGGTTGGCCATGCAGTATTCTTTAGTAAGGAGACCAGTAAATTCCTCATGAAAGAACTCTAGCTAGTGTGTTGGCCATGTACTGTTCCTTAGAATAGAGACCGGTAAATTCCTCAGGAGACAACTCCAGCTAATGGGTTGACCATCCACTGTTTCTTAGTAAGGAGGCCAGTAAGTTCCTCAGGACGGAGCTCCAGCTGGTGGGCTGGCCATGCACTCTTTCTTAGTAAGGAGGCTAGTAAGTTCCTCATGAGAGAACTCCAGCTGGTGGGTTGGCTATGCACTGTTTCTTAGTATGGAGGCCAGTAAGTTCCTCAGGAGGGAGCTCCAGCTAGTAGGTTGGCTATGTGTTGTTCCTTAGTATGGAGACCACTAAGTTACTCAGGAAACAGCTCCAGCTAGTGGGTTGGCCATGCACTGTTCCTTAGTAAGTAGACCAGTAAGTTACTCAGGAGACAACTCCAGCTAGTGGGTTGACCATGCACTGTTCCTTAGAATGCAGGCCAGTAAGTTCCTCATGAAAGAACTCCAGTTGGTTGGTTGGCCATGCACTGTACCTTAGTATGGAGGCCAGTAAGTTACTCAGGAGACAGCTCCAGCTAGTGGGTCGGCCATGCACTGTTCCTTAGTATGGAGGCCAGTAAGTTCCTCATGAGAGAACTCCAGCTGGTGGGTTGGCCATGCACTGTTTCTTAGTATGGAGGCCAGTAAGTTCCTCAGGAGGAAGCTCCAGCTAGTGGCTTGGCCATGTGTTGTTCCTTAGTATGGAGACCAGTAAGTTACTCAGGAGACAGCTCCAGCTAGTGGGTTGGCCATGCACTGTTCCTTAGTAAGGAGACCAGTAAGTTACTCAGGAGACAACTCCAGCTAGTGCATTGGCTATGGACTGTTCCTTAGTAAGGAGACCAATAAGTTCCTCATGAGAAAACTCCAGCTAGTGCATTGGCTATGGACTGTTCCTTAGTATGGAGGCCAGTAAGTTCCTCATGAGAAAACTCCAGTTGGTTGGTTGGCTATGCACTGTTCCTTAGTATGGAGGTCAGTAAGTTCCTCAGGAAACAGCTCCAGCTAGTGGGTTGGCTATGTACTGTTCCTTAGTATGGAGGCCAGTAAGTTACTCAGGAGACAGCTCCAGCTAGTGGGTTGGCCATGCACTGTTTCTTAGTATGGAGGCCAGTAGGTTCCTCAGGAGACAACTCCAGCTAGTGGTTTGGCCATGCACTGTTTCTTAGTAAGGAGGCCAGTAAGTTCCTCAGGAGGGAGCTCAAGCTGGTGGGTTGGCCTTGCACTGTTTCTTAGTAAGGAGGCTAGTAAGTTCCTCATGAGAGAACTCCAGCTGGTGGGTTGGCCATTCACTGTTTCTTAGTATGGAGGCCAGTAAGTTCCTCCGGAGGGAGCTCCAGCTAGTGGGTTGGCCATGTGTTGTTCCTTAGTATGGAGACCAGTAAGTTACTCAGGAGACAGCTCCAGCTATTGGGTTGGCCATGCACTGTTCCTTTAGTAAGGAGACCAGTAAGTTCCTCATGAGGGAACTTCAGCTAGTGTGTTGGCCATGCACTTTTCTTTAGTATGGAGGCCAGTAAGTTCCTCGTGAAAGAACTCCAGTTGGTTGGTTGGCCGTCCACTGTTCCTTTGTATGGAGGCCAGTAAGTTATTCAGGAGACAACTCCAGCTGGTTGGTTGGCCATGCACTGTTCCTTAGTATGGAGGCCGGTAAGTTCCTCAGGAGACAACTCCAGCTATTTGGTAGGCCATGCACTGTTCCTTAGTATGAAGGCCAGTAAGTTCCTCATGAGAAAACTCCAGCTAGTGGGTTGGCCATGTACTGTTCCTTAATATGGAGGCCAGTAAGTTCCTCAGGAGACAACTCCAGCTCGTGGGTTGGCCATGCACTGTTCCTTAGTATGAAGGCCAGTAAGTTCCTCATGAGAGAACTCCAGTTTTTGGTTGGCCATGCACTGTTCCTTAGTATGGAGGCCAGTAAGTTCCTCATGAGAGAACTCCAGCTGTTGGGTTGGCCATGCACTGTTCCTTTGTATGGAGGCCAGTAAGTTCCTCAGGAGACAACTCCAGCTAGTAGGTTGGCCATGAACTGTACCTTAGTATGGAGGCCAGTAAGTTCCTCATGAGGGAACTTGGAACTCCAGCTGGTGGGTTGGCCATGCACTGTTCCTTAATATTTCAATTGGTTCTTGTCAGGGTCGTAGCCAGCAAATAATTTCAAGGGGGGTTTGGTGGGTACATCCCCTAATTGCTGGAGGATAGAAAAAATTCTAAATATTAAACATCTTTAGAAGCTATCTGAAGTGCTTTTTATGGTAACATAACACCCTAAATGCTGGAGGCTAGGAGAAATTCTAAATATTAAACACTTCTAGAAGCTATCCGAAGTGCTTTTTACGGTAACATAGCCCCCTAATTTGTACTTGTGGCTTAATTTTGATATTGTTTGAACCATAAGAAAAGCCTTATATATTTCTTAAATTATATTTTGAAGGGGCTTTGAACCCCCAAAACCCCCCCCTTGACTACGGCCATGGTTCTTGTGCTTCCCTTTAGGAAGCATCAGCCCATGTATATGGAGGTAGCTTGAAATTATAGGGGTGCATTTATAAGTAAATTAAGATATTCCTTGCGTACTAACAACATTTATTTTAGAGCAATGACAAGGTGTGTGGTACACCAGGGTAGCAAGCTACTAGTGATTACATTTCCTCAATAAACTCTCACCTGAACTCTTGTCTGTCAACATTACAGTTCTGAGATGATGGACCCGCCCATCTTACAGCGCAATCAAGACAGTGAACGGAGATTTGTAAAACGTTTAACCGCATACAATGATTTGCCTGAGGCCCTCCAAGACCAGTTGGGTGTTTTGTGAATGGCTCACAGATAGCCATAATAAACTATGCGATGGTGACATTACAGTGCCTTTAGTGATTAAATTACGCATTTAATAAGCAACATGGAATAGACGTTGTCCTTCATTTAAAGCACCTTTTTATAGTTCCCCATTATACCTAGATCTATTATCAGTTTGGTTGTGTCTAACAAGTCTGAGGAATCTTGTTCGATGTTTCCTCTGAAATCACTTTGGGACTCTTTGGAAAAAGGAGACTCGTTTTGCATATTGGGCCCACTCGCTTCAAGAAAGAAGCCGACCACATCTTAAGAAACATTTTACATAATCGCTGGAAATTGCTTGAATATTATATCTATTATAAGATACTTTGGTTATGTGAAGCACCAGACCTTCTGAAACCTCCTCCCGGGTGTCAATTTATTATTATGGAGAGGGAAGTTTCCAAATTAAAGTTATACTTATACTTATCACCACGTCTTACTACCCTTTTGGGTTATACGCTTAAGTACTAATTACTCTAATGGGTTAGGAATTGGGAAGGTTCAATATAGAGGAAGTGAACCCGCATTTGCGAGGAGGGAAAGTAGTAAACCATTTAGGAAAAACCACCCCCAGTTCACCCGAGTGAGATTCGAACCTCGGTCTCCCCATAATCAGCTGTCTATCTCAACGCGAAACTAGCGCTTTAGCTAACTACGTAAATTAAAGTTGAAACTACATCCAAAATATCAACAGTCGCATGATTATAGAAACTGTTGAGTAACAGATCATTGGGGATGAACTGATATCAGGCTGATATCAGCTTCTAAAGGTCAGCTCATTGTAAATACGGCCAGTTTAAAAACAATTCTAACTCATGATTATTTACAGTTTCTGTAAACTACTATTCAAAGCTACGACACCAAACATAAAATAGATGAAACATAGGATTTGTATATTTAAAAAAGTTCCGACACCTTAGCTCAGTCGGTAGCGTGTCTTTCTAATGAGCTAAGAGTCCCGGGTTTGATTCCTGGCATGGCGGAAAAATTTATCATTGGTAAAATGTGGGTTTACCCTTTTACAGTGATAAATTAACGGCTGGGGGCTGGATACTGTGTCAGGCACAGCATATATATAATGGTAAGAATCAAAATTGAAACACGCTATGTATGTCTATAGAATATTTTATGTGACAAGGACCGAGATAGCTCATATGATGGGGCGGTCACCTCGTAAAGCCTAAAGACCAGGCTTCAAAGCCCTTTCCAGGTATAATTTTTTAATAATCAGCGCAATCACTCCACTACATGTTCATTATTTAATAAAAAGGTATTATTTCATCCGGTAAGGTTCGAATCCACAGATTATGACACTCGGTTGCGTGCTAAAGGGGATAATGTGAGCCCAGAGCAATGATAATATATTATAATTTAATAAACTGTAGTGAATTGTTTTACTAAATGGTTTCCACTTTCCCTGCAGATAAATGTGGGTACACTTCCTCTATATTAAACCTTACTCCCTAGTGTAATTAGTACATCAGCTTACAGCCCGAACAGGTATTAAGATGTTGTGCAAAAATAAAATGTAGTGAAATATAAAATAAAACTCCATGGCGTTAGCCTGCAAGCGAGCTACACCGACCAAGCGGCCGCCGCCGTTAGAGATGATAGTGACAACATTTGTGGAAGGAAGGTGGCATGTGGACAACACAACGAGCTGGTAAGCTCTGGTAATCTCAGTTTTCTAAACTGGAGCTGATACTTCGTTATCCATGTAGCTCCTCATTTGTCCTCATGAGGCTGAGTTGATCCCGTTCCAGACCCACTGCTTCACAGATACATTTTGAAAGCGCCGGGGATCGAGCCCGGGACTTCTGGACCTGTAGCCAGGAACTCTGACCTCTAGACCACAATTATTACACCATATTCCGTGACTACATTGTTTTATGCCCCAAGTTTTCGTCTATGCATCAAGGGATAATTGTTGCACAAATGTGCCACTTTAACTCAAACTTTCAAAATAAAATAAAAACACTTGATTCAGCATAAACCTTAATTTGAAGGAAAAACTGCCAAAAAAATTAAGTAACTTAGCGACATATCCATTATATTGATATCAGTAGATAGGGTGGCGAAATACCCCACTTGGACCTTGGACCTTTGACCCCGTGATGAGGCGGACGTGTTTACCCAAGTGACGTCATCCCTTTGACCTTGCCTTACATTCAGGTCATTTGTATGTTTTTTTGGGATGACGCTAGTTTGGCGGGTCGACATATAGATACAGGAACATACCACAAGTGATGTCGCAACCCTGATGACGTTAGAATATATTACTCATATGTGGCGCCAGATTTATGGCACGACAAGTCAAGGCAGGGATAAATTACGGATAATAACTCGTGAATGTTATTTAGATACTCGGGGTTTTTCCCTATGACTTATATTTATTCGGGACCTAGCCCCGATGCCAGTTTGGCTTGACGTTTTTTTATGACAATAAGTACATACGACTGAGATTCTAATCTTAATATTAGCTACGCAAAGTGAGATAAAATAATAATACACTATAGATAAAAGTTAATATTAACTACCAGAAATTCGAACCCCCACCTAAAGAGAATTTTTAAAAGTTATAAAACATGGTAATAGAAATGAAGTGTAACCCATTTTTGTGGAGGTAGGATATAAAATCACACCACCGCATGGCCTAAAGCATCAGGCTCAAAATGCACAACACGCAGCCAGTTTTATAACAGCAAGTACACACGACAAGGATTCAAACCCCGATATTATCTCCGCGTCATGGTGTTGTACCGGGTGGACCAATAGTGGAAAACGAACCAAAATTAAATATATGACATGTCCCAAACTGCCTATCTGACAAACACCCGCTTGAGCAGTGTCGCTCTCGTCTGCCGGAGATCGAGGTAACACTGGGGTGATTTCCAATCTCCATCTACGCAAATCCTCGTTTCCTGCTCATCCCTAACCCTTACTACCCCTTAGAGTAATTCTCATTGGTTCAAAATAAAATTGATTATTTTGTTAAAAAAAATTAAAATTTTATCTTTTCATCTGGAGACTCATAAGTGACCAAGTAGGGTGGTTCTCAAACGGTGGCCAGTGGACCACTGGTGGTGATATACCAGGGGAGGTATACCACCCAACCAGGATTCGAACCCCTACAGTCTTGTATATTGCGAGAGTGCTGCCTTAGACCGGTGGTTTTCAAATAATTATTCTAGAGTAATCCATAGGGAGACTACCTTGCGGTTTGCGATACTGATTTGAAATCCATGGTCCTCTTAGAACCACCATATATTTGCACACAACAGTGTTCGAAACATTGTAAGGTGGCTTACCACGCTTCATCTATGCAAATGCAGATAACTTCCTCATCCCTACTCCATTAAAGTAATTATCATCTATGGGCAGTAAGACGTGGTTATAGATCAAATATCTGACACTCCATGGCTACACCATCCCCGGAGTAACGGTGGTCACGTAGTATAAAACGTCACGCACATGGGAGGTATAATGAACCAGGAGGAAGGAATTGACATGATATCTTAGTCTATAGATGTTTATAAATAGGTACATTATTAATTTTGGTTTGACCAGCCATTTTGATTGCGTAGGTTACTGAAACCTTGGCTCTTATCACGAAGCTAGCCAATACAGTTCAGTGCGACCGATATTCCAGAACAATTTAGACTTATATGTCACATTTATCCGAAACTTGTTAAAAAAATATGGCGGATTTCTTAGCTAAGACATAAATTTGATTTGTTGTCCCTTATGTTTACATGTCTCTAAAATATTGAATGGTTATCAATTTCAGTACAGCTACACACCATTTAAAAATAATTATGACCTATACAGGTGTTCACACGGTATAGAGCGGCCTATCTACTTCCACGTATTCATACGTCAAGTCATATCGTCTCTAGCTATCAATTTATATTATAAATAATTATAAAATAACATTAATAAACAGTAAAATCTTATCAATATCAACAATAAAAAAGTTTATATTTCATAAAGGGCTCTTCTTATGAAAATTGGAGAGTAGACATAGCCTTCTCAAAACAAATAAAGTTATATATAATCAGGTCACAACATATTTTTAAAGTTTCAGCACTACCGCCATTTCTATAAGAAATACCACAGTTTAAGGATGTACATAGTAGTCAGCACCCTTAATTATCCTAACTTAATTATAGGGGAAAACCCATAGAAACCACCCAATGCTACTTGACGTGGCAAATAAATATAATTTTAATGTGATACATTTTTTGAAGTTGATAATTTAAACGATTTAATATCAATCTAAAAGGGATAAATTATGCTTTTTAAAAATATATTTTACTCCTAATTTTTATGATCTCTTATTTATAATGTAAATGCACTTCTTTTAAACTTTTTTAAACTACCATCATCACCTTAGCCCTTAATATAAAGCTTTTAATAAGCCTTGTGGTTTATAAACCAACTAAAAGTATTGTAAACTAGATTAATAATACATTTAGAAACAAATAGTTTTTATCATAACATTTTGCTTAATAATAACCCAGTTTGTGAAACAGTGATTTAATACACCACCTACCCACCTTCCGTGGCCACGTGGTCTAACGCGATACTTTCGCAGTAGACTATACTGCCGATCACGGGGAGATCAAGGTTTGAATCTTGGTTGGGTGTATTGAGGGTGATTTTTCTTAAATGGTTTTCCACTCTCCCTACCGGCAAATGTGAGTACAATTCATAAAACCATTGGCATAATTAGTACTTGAGCGTATGACCCGAACGGGTAGTAAGACCCAGTGTTAAGATAATACACTACGTATTGATAAAACTACAGACAACAACAAAAGGGTTCGTAACGTTTAAATAAATAGTTGAACCACCTGTTTGTTACCTTTCGAATGAAAAACATTATTACTAAAGACAATTTTTTAATTTTTTAAGATACTTTCCCCGCAATCATTATGGAACGTAGGAAGACTCGTATTCGCCTGCTAGATCAATTTTGTAGCCCCACAAACTAATTTATTGAGGTACGCACTGACCAATGCCAACTATAAATAAATTATGTTGTTATTATTATTATTATTATTATTATTATAATTATTATTATTACATTACATTTTACCCAATGTTACAAAAGATTTATCATTTTGCTCTTGACATTGTAGAGGGAATTTATAAAGTAGGGGGAAACTAGTTGATATAGGCTCACAACACAAAGTCTTTAGATATTTTTAAAAAAAGCTGTAATGGTGGTTGCGGAGTCTAAAGCGTTACTATAGCAATATATTGGACTGATAGTGATGGGGTGGTGTAAAAAATATGATTAAGATCTCTCGGCAGGTGTACTAAGAGCAGTTTTTCATTGATGATTTCTCACTCTCCTTCCACGCAAATATTGGGTAAATTAAATTCCTCTATTCTACCAAATTAGGGTATAAAACAAGTTGTAGCTGGATCACAAAATATAAATGATTGTAAACCCTTCAATTTGGATCAGCGAGTGCTAATCTACAAATACGTCTGTACTGATAAACAACGCTGACGCATTGGTTAGGGGTCGTGGTGGGGGTGGCTTCATTTTATTTATTTGTGTACGTGCTCTGTAAGTAACTGAAAATAATAACTATATATTTTCAAACTAATATGCCAACCAAAAAATTAAGCATATAGCATCCCCTTGTTTATTAAAATTTAAAATATTGATATTTCAAAACGATAATAACCAGTGATAAATTAATGTTCATTAATACAACTATTAATCAGAGTTTATTAAATAATTCAATTAATTTGGAATAGCGAGAAAAATTAATACTACCCCAGTATAAAAATAATAACAAGAATTAAAACCACGTAACTCTAGAGAAATCAAAATAGGAATTTTACGTTAATTTGTTGGAAATAACCTCTTCTACATTACTGTGAATACGATTTTTTTTAAACCAAGTGAGGTTGAAAAAGAAAAATCTGCAAACCACGTGATTGTGAGATATTCAGTGTTGGTAACCTGGTAACACTCGCCATCTCATGGTCCATGTGCTGTGATTGTGAGATATTCAGTGTTGGTAACCTGGTAACACTCGCCATCTCATGGTCCATGTGTTGTGATTGTGAGATATTCAGTGTTGGTAACCTGGTAAGACCCACCATCTCATGGTCCATGTGTTGTGATTGTGAGATATTCAGTGTTGGTAACCTGGTAACACTCGCTATCTCATGGTCCATGTGTTGTGATTGTGAGATATTCAGTGTTGGTAACCTGGCAAGACCCACCATCTCATGGTCCATGTGTTGTGATTGTGAGATTATTCAGTGTTGGTAACCTGGCAAGACCCACCATCTCATGGTCCATGTGCTGTGATTTCTTCCAAGATTACAGAGCGTCCTCAAGACATCTTGATTTATTTGACTACTGTTGCTTGTAAACCTTTAAAGTAAGAACACTTCTCTCAGTTATTATATATCCAAACGTTATAGCTACACAAACAAACAATCGCCCAAGTTTTTTATTTTGTTAAAACATGAGTTACAGGTTTTTTATTTAATAATTTCAGTAGTTGGCAAACTAAGCAATTCAAATATTTTCAAAAAGCTTTTTTGTAAGGTTGAACTGGACGGTGCACACAAATCCCGGAATAACTCATCTGAGGTCTGTAATACCATTACACGAACTGCGGGGTAAAAATTAAATCTATAATGATTTAGTTGAAAATGGAGGTTAGGTTAATTTATGTTAGTCTAGGTTAGGTAAGGTTAGGGTTAGGAGTTGAATGGGATTAGAGTTTGTTCCGTAATTCATGTGCACTAGCTGACAGGTATACTTTATCCCGCAATTTGAGTGCTCTTGAACTGGAGTAGATTTAAGGGTTTTGTTTTATATGAATAGTTGCTAAACGTCAAATATCTGTTGATACGTGATTATTAACATTGGTGTGCCTAGACATGTTTTATGAGGTAAGGGTGCACTAGGATTTCACCAAGCTCCCTCCCTTTCTCTAGAACCCCTCGAATTGGAATCTTCAAATTCTACAGTAAGTTTCCTTTTAGATCGTAGGTATCCGATAAGAAGGGGTTTTGCGAAATTCAACAAAACAGAGTTTGTAACATTTTTAAAGGTATAAGCGTAACTTCTTAACCACTTGGACTGTAAATATAAAACTTATCAGGAAGTCCTTTTTAAGAAACGGGCCACATGTTATTGGGACAGACTCTAGAGCAGTGGCTCTCAAACTTCTTGGTCACGTGTTCCCTTTAACCAGGGAACAGCTGATTCGTGGGCCCCTTAGTGTAGGATAAATAAAAAATAATCATATTATAGCGATAAATTAGTCATAATATAGTTTTAATGTAAATTACAATTAAAAATAAAATAAATGTAGGTATTATAGGGTCTAGTTGTACATCTTTAGACATAAATTTTTAATTAAATGTAAAAAGGAATTACAATAAGAATGAAATAAAATATATTATATATTATATTTGTATATTTATAATTACTGATCATTTATGTGAAGAATAGAATTGCTTGTGTTACTTTAAAATATTATTTATTTATGTACATATAAAAACATTTTAACTTTTTTAATGCCACAAATAGCAAAGAAGGCTCGCACAAATAAGTTGTTGGAAAAGGCATCAGTGCTTTTTCTAAAAATGCTTTTTGCTAGCTAACGAGCAAACTAATATAAAAATGAATTTCCAAATTCTCCTTTCAAAGATGTGGGGACAAGGGGCGTGGCCAACACCCCCTCCCCTTTTCAGCCTCACTTTCTCACCGGGATTTAATATAGGAAGGCATCTCCACTGTGTTTAGTAGACAGCAGCAATTTACCCTTTTATACAACATTTTAAAATATCTAAAAAATATCTAAAGCTATGTCACGGATTCCCTGGGCGATCTCGTGGACCCCCTGTACGAGCCTCGGGGACCCCTGACCCAGGGCCAAGTAAGGATTTTGATTCTATTCTTAAAATTAAATAGTAGCCGGTTTTTCAAAGTTAGAAATTTCTCAAAACTGGCTATAACGATTTTTTTCCTAATTGATGTATGGGGTTTGTTTTACAAGGTAAATAACATTGTATGTCTACAGTTGTCTTCGAAAGAAACCATTCCTAGGTTGTTCACTAAGACTGATATTTGAAGTATTTAGAACATGACTTAAACAATGATGTTCAAAATGGGTACTTGGGTAGTTTCTTATAGAATAATAAGAAAGGGTTTTAATTTTAAATAATTGAAGCTATCATACTAATAACTGATTTTTGATCATTTGAAATTTATTTAATTCAATGTAGTTAGGTGAGTGGGTAGTTAGGTGAGTGGGTAGGTAGGTGGGTGGGTAGATGTGTAGGTAGGTAGGGGAATAGGTGGCTGAGTGGGTAAGCTATGGGTTGGTAGTTAGGCTGGTAGCTGGGTGGTAGGTAGCTGGGTAGGTGGATGGGTGATTAGGTAGATCGTTGGGTGGGTAGGTGGATAAGTAGGTGTGTGGCTAGGTGGGTTCGTAGGTAAGTGGGTAGTTGGGTAGGTAGATAGATAGGTGGGTTGGTAGGTTGATAGGTAGATGGGTATGTGGGTAGGTGAGTTGGTAGGTAGGTGGGTAGGTGAGTAGGTAGGTAGGTGGGTAGGTAGGTACGTGGGTAGATAGGTATTTAGGTGGGTTGGTAGGTTGTTAAGTAGATGGGTATGTAGGTAGGTAGGTGGGTAGGTAGGTATGTGGGTAGTTGGTTAGGTACGTAAATAAGTGGGTTGGTAGGTGTGTAGGTAGATTGATGGGTATATGGTTAGGTGGGTAGATGGGTATGTGGGTAGGTAGGTGGGTATTTGGGTAGGTAGTTAGGTGGGTGTGTAGGTAGGTTGGTGGGTAGATGGGCATATATGTAGGTGTGTGAGTACGTGGGTTAGTAGGTGGATGGGTGAGTTGTCTGGTAGGAATGCAGGTGGGTAGGTGGGTGGGTAGGTACCTAACCCCGAATTCTATAATAAAGTAGGGATCAATCTCAACTCAAAATTTAAATAAAGATATAACAAATTAGAATAAATGGTACGGAGCTCCACACGGACTTTCTCACTCCATTGTTTAAATATTATATTTACTCAAAACTCGTAATATATGAGAAACGAAATATTATACACTAGAAAACCCGAGAAAAAATTGCTATATACTTGCGTAAAACATTTGTTTACTCCCGGTTTTAAGTTCTATAGTTATATTTTTAAAGAATTAAAGTCCTCATTTGTATATTTGGACCGATAAAAAAGCACGTAATAATTTTTTAATGTCATAGAGTAAGTAAATGAGTAGGTTTCTCAAAAAGTTTATGTTATTTTTCCTTTATCCTCTTAGGGGAAATGTTTGTACAGCAATGATCTATCTCTATCATTTTAGACTCAATAGTCAAAATTTACCTTTATTATTGGTCTACATTTATAAATGAGAAATTCAATAGCAATGCGATAACCACAAGATGTGCAACCCCTAGTAAAATGTCGGAAATTTAACCGGAATTCGAAATTTTAATACGAAGTGTTGACCCTTGTGGAACCAATATCGATCTTTTTTATTGGGACAAATATACAAATGAGGACTTTAATTCTTTAAAAATAAAATTTTAAATCAGAAGTCTAACAAAAAATTGGTTCGTAAGTATAGCGAAATTTTTGTTCAGGTTTGCTAGTGTATATTATTTCGTTTCACATATATTACAAGTTTTGAGTAAATATCTCCATTTTTAAACAATGGAGTGAGAGAGTCCGTGTGGAGTTCCGTACCATTTATTTTAAATGGAATAAAAAGCTTTAAAATATAGTGGAATTTCTCCCTCATGACGTTGAAAATGAAATATTTTTGGCATATAATTGAAAACATTTGCCCCCCCCCCCTCCAATAATTTAGTTAAGTTGGCGCCTATGGATATCGAGGAATTGAATTAGTTGAATTAGAATTTCCAAACGCTCTAGAGGGTAAAGAATCCATTATTAGTTATTGGTAATTACATAAGTTTATTTTTATCACCTTGTCCCTGTTGACTTTGTAAGCATATATAATAATTACTCTAATGGGTTAGGGATTGGGAAGGAATCATTTTAGAGCTAGTTCACCCGCATTTCAGTGGAACGAGAGTGGGAAAACATTTTAGGAAATACCACCCTCAGTAGAACCAACAAAGATTCGAACCCCAATCTCCTCGTGTTTAGCAGGTCAGTATAACACAAGAGTGACTCCTTAGACCATAAGGCCACTGAAGTGGGTTTACAGAAGTTGCACACCCGAGAAGCTACAGTCCAATACTCATTGGAAAGGATTATCGGAAAATACAAACACATTTTTGACTGTCAAACAAAGATATAATCTCACTATTGAATTAGTGTTAATTAATAGAAATGTATACTATTGATCAAAAGTGGTAGCTGAAGATCACGTGACTTGACGTATAAATACATGAGAGTAGATCCTAGCTGTCAGTTGAGGCTCTTATGAAAGTTGTAGTGTTGAAATAACCAATCTAACCTCAAATGAAGGCCACCAACATCTGACAATGTTGTCCATGNCCCCCCCCCCCACCCTCAACAGTAATCACACTTTACCCCCAGTTTGCCAGTCAAGACCCCTCCTCGTCATCAAGCAACTATTGGGACAGTTCTGTTTTTATAACCTCACTAAATCATCGGGACACGCACACAACAAAAGCTCCTGAGATGGACAATAGATGATGGAGATGAGCCTTTCTTCATTGGCCTTAAGGTTGAATATGTTAGTTAGCAACTGCCTTAAAATCTTTTATCTTCTCATAATAATTTTATCACTTATAGAAATTATGATACGAAACAGAAAAAAATTATCTCTTAATTTTTATGAGAAAGTACTTTTTTGTAGGCCTACCTCTAACTTTGAAAAGTTTATTTAATATTATATTTTTGTCCGTAAATCTGACTCTTTTACGCAAATTCTAAATGGTTAGGCCATTTTTTAAAAATATGAATAAAACTATGCCTATCGTGCATGATAAGTATAAAGATAGAGGCATGTACATTAAAGGTACACTCCAATTTTCTCAAACATCGAACCCAATATTCGAGAACTGCTGAAAACAAAACAGGGCAAACTGTCACACTTATTATCAGCACTTTTACTTTCTCTCAATTCCTCGGAAAGAGAAATATTGTGATCGTCAAAAAATCTAGCTCGAAATGGTGATAAATGTCAACACTTCATGGCTGTCTGTGTGTCTGTGTCTTACAAATCAATTTTAAAGATTTTTGAAAGTAAATACAACATAAAGTACTCCTTAATTTAGTTCACTACATTAAAAATAATCACCTCTATGTATGTGTTTAATTTGAACGGGTAGTAAGACGTGGTACTCAAAAACAAAAAGTTTCTGGGAATTGTTTATCATGATAAAAAATATTTTTTTATTTTTACAAATATTAATAATTTTAGGGTGGTTAACAAATAATTAATTTTTGAATTTTTAAAAACATGGTCTGAACAATTCTATTTACATTTTTCATATGCAGAGGAAAACTTATCATACTTAAGGGTTGTTTAATGAAAACCTATTTTTGAACATTTTGTTCCGAGCGAATAAGCGATAAAGAGTTTAGTTTTCTCTACGTGTGAATGTTGCACAACTAAGTAGATTTAAATGGCTTTACAACCGAGAGAAATCAATTATTATAGTTGATATGTATTTTAATAATAAGGTCCTTTCATTGGTGATCTTGATTATATTCTCTACTGAACTTATTACTTAAAACCACAAAGTGAAAACTTCTTTGCCATATTCGAATTGTGTGTAGAGCCACTAGCGCCATTTGGCTTCAATGTGTAATCACAGAAACTAAATAGTAGCCAAACCCATATATCTTAGACACTGCTCAAGAGCCACCGTCTGTCAAAAGTCACCACAGCGCTCCATGTGAGTGTAAAACAAAATAATAAAATCAGTCTGAACTGCAATTCTCATTTAGGGGAGGTTTTTGCGCCAAGATGGATGGGGCGTGTAGTTCTAAGTGTTTTACTGTCTATGATCGACGACGTCTACACCGCCCCATGAATCCCTGTTGGCGTCGGCAATGTGCCCCCAGGGGGCGGGCTATAAATACGCCACGTGAGTTTCGTCAAGGGGAAAGCGTCCTTAACTCCCTTCTATCCACTGACACACATGCACAGTCGCAGAGTATATAACATTATACTTGCCCTTTAGTGGAAGGGTTGGTGAGGGGGGTGAAGTGGATAGGTGGGGGGGGTGGGGAGATCACTAAGGCTTTCAGAACAATCAAAGTTAGGGGTTGTCCACAAACCACGTAACGCTTTTTCCTACCTTTTTAGCCCCCCTTCCCACATGTAACACCATGTAGACATTTAGCCTCCCCCCCCCACCCCCCGTGTTACGTAACTTTTCTCACCAAGAATGAATGTCACGATTTCATAGGAAAGATATGTGATACTAAAGGAGGGATTCAGAATTAATACTTCTTAAAATCTATTTTAAATCCTGAACATTAATGATTTCAAAGCGTATTATTATTTATGGGTAGCTACACATACAAACAGATAAGACAGACAAGTACAGACATAAAGACGTTGAATTAAAATTCCTCAGATTCAAGAGGAAAAAGCTCTGCTATATATATGTTATGGATGTCAGGTTTGCGATCTGAGTAAGAGCCAAACGGCACTACTATGTGCTGACTAGAATGGCCCTTTTCTATAGTAGCGCTCGCTAGATGATGATGTTGAAGTGTCCACATCAGATGCTTGACGCTGGGGAAAGACATCTTTATTAATATTGTGCCGGACTTAAAAATGGCGGCCATTCAAATTAATCAAAAATTGACTTTAATTTAACCGGAACGAACCCCAATCTCTGCTTCATTGGTCACATAGTCATTTTCAAAAATGAAGCCAGGATCCAGGATTGATGTTGGAACGAAACATAAGTCTAGGTATTGATAAGTTAATTAAAGTAAAGTTGTAGATTAATCTAATAATAATTTAGAAAAGTTGTATACTTAAAATTCTTCAAACAGCTCTCTATATGATAATAATATGACTATCATAAAAAGTGCACAATATTAATAAAGATGTCTTTCCCCAGCGTCAAGCATCTGATGTGGACACTTCAACATCATCATCTAGCGAGCGCTACTATAGAAAAGGGCCATTCTAGTCAGCACATAGTAGTGCCGTTTGGCTCTTACTCAGATCGCAAACCTGACATCCATAACATATATATAGCAGAGCTTTTTCCTCTTGAATCTGAGGAATTTTAATTCAACGTCTTTATGTCTGTACTTGTCTGTCTNCACGGGGTGGGGGGGGATGCTAAATGTCTACATGGTGTTACATGGGGGGAGAGGAGCTAAAAAGGTAGGGAAAAAGCGTTACGTGGTTTATGGACGACCCCCAAGTAACACGAAAACCTGAAACTTGGTATGATTACTTAAGGATCCTGGCAGAAGTGAATCTCGGGTCTTTATTGTTTAGTTTTATATAATTGCAGGTCTGACGTCTTGGACTGCATAGCTAGCGGTATGAATAGCTTCAAAACAAATACAGCTAAAAAATAAAAACTTCACATACACATTTGAAGAAAGGTTAGACACCAACGCTGTTATTTATTTAAACATTACATATTATATTACGAGCCAGAAGACTTAAACCTCGTGACCACACGTTTGTGATGTTTTTTTCTAGCACGGTTCCCTATCATTGTGCTGTTTAATATAGTTGTGATTGCTTTTCTACCCGTGCAATGCCGGACACTGGCGGCTAGTACTTTGTTTTATAAAAGTGTCCCTAGAAATCCTAGTTGGAGAAAAATACAAAGATAATAAATAGCTTCAATACATTAACCCCCAACCCAGCACCCACCCTTTTCCCCTAAATCTTCCCATCCCCTAACTCCCTCCAAATATCTGAGTATAGCTCTGGGCCAGGTTCTACGGTATTATGAAGTGTTCTATATACACTAATATGTTATTTTCCGAGAGAGAAAAATCGTATCCTACAAGTTGATCAATATCTTCCCCCTCAGCCATGCCCTGTTGTTGATAGTTCCAGGCACATAGCCAGGATTTTGTTATGGAGGGGGTCCATTATATTACATTTTTATAAATGACTTTGCTTTTTTGCCAAGTGAAATTTTAAAAGTAAAATGTTCTTAATACTGGTGTACGCCGAGAGTATTATATATGTAGACTTTTTAAATTTCATCATTAATACATACACCCTTGAAAACTTTACCAATATATCAATTGCTTGGAATAATAAAAAGGACAATATTTTTGTATGAAATCAATTAGAAATTATAGCGTATTTCTATGTTAATTAAGAATGATATTTTAAACTTGTAAGAACAACATTTTTTGTTTACCAATAACAACCTTCTTTTCGTGCCACAACATCTAATACATCCTCTGCTTTAAAAGGTAGCTGATAATGCACACACATTAGTACTAAGCCGGTTAATAGTTCGTTTCCTATTCTGTTTCTTAAATACGTTTTTATTCATTTGAGGGCCAATAATGGCCTCTCAGCTTCACATGTAGATACTGGCAAGTATGCTGATACACAGTAAATGTAGAATATCTGGGTATAAATGCTTTGGGCAAGTATCTAAACTATACATAATTTGATATGGTATGGCAGATCTCTATGGAATTCAATTTTTGGCACTACAAGAGGTACTCTGCTTCAAGTGCTGTTTGAGAAAACCTGTGTTCGTAGTGAGCCTTCAGTCTTTTGATGTTCTCTATATGGCTCGGCTTACAGTTTTTGGGAAGCACCATCTCAATGGTAGGCAAAAACACTTTATTTTGGTTGAATCTTCATTCGAGATTCACAATGATTCCATCTACCGATGGTATAAAGAGTGATCTTCTATAGTACTCTTCAGGAGAGTCATGGAGACAGTTGTCTCTTTTTGTTTGTTTCTTTGCCTACCTTGGGACATCAATCTGAGTTTCTAAAATAGTCCCAGCAATAGCTATAGATTTCTGGAAGATATTATTAAACTCACTATTATCTCTGTCGCTAGTGTGGAGATATTTTAGCGTCTGCGGAATATATTCGCTGAGCTTAAACGCAGAAGCCAGTTCCTTCTGAGGATTTTGAAGGTATGCTGAAAATGGTAAAGTGAGGCTGGAGAAGTATTCAGAAATTAGCACTGCCACTATGAAGCTTCTTCTCTCCATGGCATCCAGAGGTGACGATGGGGTGGTTTAAAATGACTGGTCCATTTCTGAGAGTTCTTAAACATTTGGAACTGTCGTAGGAAGAAGCTCGACAAAGGCCTGGCGCTCAATAAACCTGGTTTCACAGACACCCAGGAGGCTTGATTTTTTTGATTCTAGCAGAGTCTTTGCAACGTTTTCTTTTAAAAGGTTTTCTCCTTGAGCACTGTGCCTAAGGAATTGAGTTACATCTGCAATGTGATTTGCCACCCTACCATGTATCTCCTTATATTTTTCTATTTGTAAAATATTTAACAATTTATTATTTATCTTGGGTGAAATAACTGTGTTTCCGTGGCTTGACACGCTATGGTGTTGCACATGACAAACATAATGTATGTCCATTCACAATAATACAAGAGGAATATCGTCTGGCATTGTTTAAAATAATTAAAATAACGAGTTTATAATATGGAAGAACACTTACCTCTTTATTTAACACATTTATCATTCTAAGAATTTTATTTACTCTTTGTTTGTTTTCGTGGCTGGCCATTATAGTAAGGCTGGACAAGTGAATGGCGCATCCCATATGACATGCGTATATAAAATAAATAAAAAATAAAATGATGTATTTACTTTTAAAAGTAGCGCGCGTTTCAATAATTCTGACAGATAGAAGTAAACATTTTAACTCCCTTTAAAACATTTTTCATATTCATTGTCATATATTTTCACCTTGTATATTAAATAAAATGTTATATTTATCCCTAGCTCATAGCAAACTATTTCACTTTTTCTGAAAATTGAAAAATGACACCTGGACACGGGAATCGAACCCGTGTCCAGGTGTCATTTTTCAATTTTCAGAATATGATATCTAGTGGAGTAATTCCCTACTAATAAGCATAAATAATAACTCTGGCTATTAATTCTTAATATTTCACTTTTGTTAAGCTGCACGAATATTCTCTTTGGACTTGGAAAAAATAAACGGTTTGGATTTTGATACCTGGAACATTATTTGAAGAAGATAGAAACCAAATCTGTGTGGCTCCTAGCTAAACTTGATTTAAAAAGTAGAAAAATAGTTTAAAAGCGAAGGGTACAGGGGAAAAGGGAGGAATGTCACATATAAAAAATGAGTTGGTACCACCAAAATGTAAAGTCAAGGAGGGCAAGGAGGGTCACGATGATACAGCTGTTGTTTCAATTCTGTATTCAATGAAAGAAGGGGAGACTCGTTGTGTGAAAAGGGGAAAAAGAGGAGAGTCAACCGGTAGTCCTACATCGCTTTTGGATACTGCCGGAGAGTTCTTGTTTGAACACAATTTTTACACCCACTCATCGTGGAAGCTCCGTCTTATCCTTGAACAATTAATTTTTATAGGTCAATACCTAAGTCATTAAAGGAATGCAAAATTATTTCAGCCACATTCTTTGCAGGTAAATTTGTAAATGAGAAAAATGCTACGAAATATTCTCTCAGTAAAGTATGGTCCTCATCTGTTATGTATCTAATACACAGTGAGAACCTGACCATATGCATCAAGAGTTTCATCTCCAATAATAGAGGAACACACTGCAGCATTGATATGTGGGCTAATTTTTCTTGAATTAGCTGCCCACAAATGCTCATAATATTATTTTGAATTTCCAAGATGAAGTAGAATGCATTTCTGGAGCCATAAAAAAATGCGGTTCTTAGTTTTTCCTCAACGTTTGCTCGGCACCTAATAGAGCCCCGAACTTTCCATCTTTTTCTCAGGCTTTTAGAGAGTGGTAGGGTCACTGTCATCATCCCCTCGGGGGGAGGGGGGGGCAGCTCATTATTACCACAAAATATGATTGATTCTATGATGGGTATAATATAAGCCCTATTGTCTTCTCACTCTCTCGTTTTCTTAACATACAAAATATTAACCATATCCTCTAATTTACCTGATGTTACTATCAAAAAGTTATCAGCAGAATCTACTGCCAACCCATGGTAACTTCTTTTTTTGAATGGTCCTGAAACTTTTACACTACATCCTTCAACTTTCTAAACGGTTGCCCTACCAATGAAACCGTTAGTACTGACAGGTCAGCTTTCCCTATATATTCTGATGCAAAAAAGAGTTCAATACTTACAATGACCTTCATCCTTTTTGGTTTTAGTAAGTAAGCTATTCCAATCTATAACATAGATACTTTTTTTTGGTGCTGAAACTGACTAACAAGAAACTTGAGTAATGCTTCTGGCACGAAGAGTTCCTTTAATACATTGCGTTTGTTATCCTGTGTGTTTTTTACAGATATAAATGGATGAAGAATATTTTCAGAAATCAATCCTATATCAACTTTAGAAAGACTTGCTTACATATATACCTTTGTTGGTATCTGGTTCAAAAGGTCTGGAGGGTGAACTGCAATAAATATACTATCCTACTTCTTTTCACGTCTAGAGACCTGGTTTCTTTGAGGCTCAATAGGCTTACTTAGTGTGGAAACTGGTAAGCAGAGATAAGGGCTAGCACTACCCAGAATTTGTTTATTCTTATTCTGGAGCCTAAAATAAGATAAACAAAAGATGTAACTAAACATTTCTTTAGTGAATCGTTAATTTGAAATAAAGTTTGATTTAATTGTAAAAAGGTGTTGTGCCTTAATGTTCGGCACTTGCGTCCTTTCCACACACTTGCACAGACCACGCCAACCACCCTCTCTACTGCTTGTGCTGCAGAAGCAGGAGCATATTAGCAAGCCCTGATGCTCCCTGAAGGGGAGCACGAGAGCAAATTCCAACACGTACCAACCGATTGGTAATAAATTGTGGTTTTCGGAAATTAAACAAACGGATTGTCGCATTTCACGAATTTTCTGAAAGAAATAAAAAACATATTATTATTATTATTATTATTATTATTATTATTATTATTATTATTAGTGTGGGAAATATTTATTGGTAAACTGAATAAGGGTTTTTAGAGTTACGCGTGGAGACACTTCTCTATGGGAAGCTGGGTGAAAGCCTCCCTAACCACTGTTTTACACTTCTTATTTATCCGAGCAGGGTTTTGGGACGTTGGTGGTACCCTCCAGGGTCGATGACGTAGTTCCCAAGCCCCTGGATAAGAGGATTAGTGACATTGGGAAGTCTGCCGTAGAAAGACTGCGCCAGCTTCTGGTAGTGGTCCTTGATGTTAGGCATCTCCCGGTCATGATGTAGAGTCACATTGCGAGCGTACCAAGATGAGTCCACAAATATTCTCAGACACATGCTCTGAAATATCTGCATCTACCTCATATACGTGTCCACCAGGTGGCCCCAAGCGGGACACGCATAGTCGAGGATAGGCTTGATTAACTGCTTGTACAGTGGCAGACCATTTCTTGTAGACAGGGCGCTACGCCTGTTAAGCAGGGGGCCTTGGATTCTCAGCCTTTGCCTCACCTTGTTCAGTCTCTCAGTACAGTTTAGTCGCCAGGTCAGCTTGGTTTCCAGCGTAAGTTTCAGGTACTTAGCACTGTTCACCCATCTGATCTGCTCTCCAAACAGCCGAAAGGGGGCTGGCACGTAGAAATTTCTTTTCCGTGGGAAAATCACTGTAGTGCTCTTATTCACTTTATTACTCGTCCTCCAGGTGGTCAGCCAACCTTCCAACTGCATCAGGTGCATCTAGATTCACCTTTCCACCAGATTCACTTGCCATGACTCCGCTACTAGAGCCGTGTCATCTGCATAATGTGCCAACTTGGTGTCTGGTGATTTAGGTATGTCGTTCACATACAAACTGAAGAGCACCAGTCTTACGAGGGAACCCTGCGGCACACCAGCCTGGATGCTTCCGACTTGGGAAGTGGCGTTTCCAAAGGTAGTGGAGAAGGTTAGGTGAGATAGATAAGATTGTACAACCTTGTGGGCCCTGTTCTTTTCAGTCTGTATGTGAACGACATACCCAAATCCCCATACACCAAGTTGGCACTGTATGCGGACGACAAGGCTCTAGTAGCAGAGTCGTGGCGAGGGCAAATAGTGGAGAGGTGACTCCAAACGCAACTGACGCAGTTGGAGGGGTGGCTACCACCGGGAGGCCGAGTATCAACGCGGAGAAGAGCAAAGCAGTGCTCTTCACATAGAAGAGAAAGTACTAAAGGCCGGCTCCACGCTGACTGTTTGGGGAACAAATCAGATGGGAGAACAGTGAAAAGTACCTGGGACATAGGATGGACACCAAACTGACCTGGAGACTGCACGTTACTGAACAAATTACTAAGGTGAGACAAAAGCTTGGGTGCTTAGGCCCACTTCTCAACAGGCACAGCACCCTGTCTATGAAGAACAGCCTGACACTGTTCAATAAGTTTCTCAGACTGATTCTCGATTATGCGTGTACCGCTTGGGGTCACCTGGTGGACACGTATATGTGGAAGATGCAGGCATTCCAGAACCGGTGTCTGAGGATCATTTGGAACGCACCCTGTTACGATCGTAATGAGACTCTACATTGGGATTTGAGGATGCCCACAATCGAGGACCACTTCTGGAAGCTGGCGCAGTCCTTCTACGAAAAGCTTCACGGTGCCACCAATCCTCTTATTCAAGGGCTTGGGAACTACGTCATCAATCCTGGTGGGTGCCACCATCGTCCAAAAGATCTTCTTGGATAAGTGAGATGTGGAAAACAGTGACCAGTGGGAGGTTCTCCCCCATCCCCGCCCCCTCCCCCCATAGAGTAGTGTTTCCACACGCATCTCTAAAAACCCCTATTAGGTTTAATTCTTTATTTTTCACCTCACTAAAATCAATATGTCTTTTTTCTTATTCCAGAATTTTCGTTAAATGCAGCACCTTGTGTTTAATTTCTACCAATAACACGGTGCTATAATTTGCTCTCGTGCTCCCCTTCAGAGAACATTAGAGCAAGCCAACATGCAACTGCGACTGCATAATCGTGACTTCTTGGCTCAACATCGGATAGCGACAGACGACTTATCAATTACTTCATGATGTAAAAACATTTTAATTTCATTCTTTGCCGTAATCTTTGAGAGATGACTAAATAAATTCCTGTTTGTTGCCCATCTGGCAATTTTCTTAAACATTTGATTTTTTTTTTGCTCTTTCCTGATTATTTATGAATTGTCATCTTTCTTGGTCTTTTTGGTTGTAATGATTTGTTAGAATATTTAATTGTTGAATCGAAAGTTAGTTAATTGATTACTCGAGTATAATTTTTGTTTTTCTTGTCAAATTTTCCCTATGAAAGAATTATTTGGACTCCTAACATGTTAACTATTGTATGCTGGAGTTGGTTATATTAATTTGTTTTTAAGATATTTCCATTAAGGTTGTAAAGTAAAGCGTTAAATGTGTCTATGAGACTTAACAACTTAAGGGTAACATTTTGTATAACTATACCATTGAAGTCTTTTATAATTACTTGCCTAGAAAAGGAATATACTTTTTTTTTTGGTTCTTTAAACTCGTTTATGTGAGGGTGTTTCATAATATTATTATTTATCTTGTATTATTTCATAAGATCTTGCTTCCCAAGTTCTGTTGTGTATATTCAGGCTCTATGTTAATCTATAATACTTTTGAATTAGTCTATTGCTACCCTCCTGTCAGCTAAAGTGTTTATATAATTCTGTTAAATAAATAATCACTAAATTGTCTCTACGTATATTTGTGTTTATGAGTATTTGGTCTCCCCCCACCCCCATTTAATTGTTAATTGTTGTACATTAACCAATCAGAGAGTTGAGAAGGTAGGCCTAATACATGTAAAATATTGGTCAACGTAGTGTGTAAGTTGCAATTCCTCGGCGTTGTTTCTAGCTGCAAGGAATGCTATGAATTCGGATCCCTCTGCTGATTACAAGTTGGTGCGCTCCCTTGCTGAGGCTGAGGCTGTCCTCCCCCCCCCTCAAGCAACCGACAAAGAGAAAGATAACATAATACGCGGCTTGTTTGTTTGGGTCTGTTAGTGTAGGGATTTAGGAACATCCAGTTTACCTTTGTTTACTTCACCAAGCTATGTAGAATGAACTAGAAGGGCGTAAACAACAACTCGTTTAACTTTATAACAGCGCAAATAATGGCAGGCTTAACTAGTCTGGTTTAATGGGGTCAAAGGGGTAGGGGTTTGAATCATGGTCGGGTTACTCAAGGTAGTTTGACCTTCACACATTCACGCTGTTGGAGTAGGGAGGAGTAAGGTACGATTTAGAAGAAGTTTATTCACATTTACGGGTCGGGTGTGTGTGTGTGAAACCATTAGGTAAATACAGTATCGGTACATCTAACGGGAATCGAAACCCAACCATTCCATCAATGACGAACCAGACAATGTGAGGCTGACACCTTTATCCCCGGGCTCACTGCTGCGTGTGAGGATTTAGGCCTATTAAAGGATCACTATATAAATATAAACCACATGTCACTATAGCTATTAAAAGTAAGTTCTCGATTAACAAGCAATTTACTTGGCGGCAAGCTCGCTCTGACGTAATATTTTCTTCCTGCACACATGAGTACCAGTAAACAATGTAGACTTTATTGCTTTCAGCATCACGTAAATATATACAGTAAAAATAGTAATTTCAGAAAATGTACAAAGAACTTTAACTGTGCTAAAGCTGCTCTTAGTACTTTACAGTTAAAGTTATTTAAAGTAAGCAGTCCAACTTCCCCAGTGATCCTAAAATATATTAGTTATTGACCTTAAGATTCTCCATTTGTGGAGCACTTGTGCAGCGAAATGCATGTTACGCTTTATCACACATCATTTAAGTTAGTCGGCGAATTTATGAACGCTATTGGGATATTAAAGTCGGAGTGGCGATTGTCTAATATTCGGATAGCCTATTTTTTTTTTAAGATATGAATAACATATTTTAAGTGTTTCCTATTTTTGATAAATTATATTATATTATATATATTCCAGATCCACTTGATGCCATTCTGTATAACTTGAGTAAATTGTGTAATTCAATATTGCGTCCAGGATGGCCACCAGAAAGTAAGTATTGATATTGTGGTACAAAATTTATGTGTGGCATTTCATTTTATAATATGTATTTTGGGTCAAGGATTGAGAAAACAGAGTTACTTTGTCGAAAAATAAATCAAAAGTGTCTAAACAACATGGTTCACTAACTAACTAAAATCGATTTCACTAAATGAAAATTCTGAATTCATGTCTTTGAACCTATCTAATTTTTGTACTAATGTGCCTATTCAATAAACGACCAACATTGCCTAAGACCGATTTTTCAAAAAACTACGTTCATCAAGTTTCCGAAGTACTTCATACCATCACCGATCAAAATTATTTCCAATTCAACACAAATTATACCTTCAAAACGATGGCTTTGCAATGGGATTATGGGCCTACCCATTTCTTGATTAGTGTATAAAATATTTTCACAAAAATAAGATTCTTTCGTCTTCAATAGCCTTAACCAAGCTATCAACATTAAAGTTTTATTGCAGATACGTTGACGATATTGTAATAATTTTTGAAAACAACATAGTAAATTCCTCCATCAACGGCATCATCCACAATATTCATGCTAATTTAAACTTCACCACTGAATATCACACCAAAAATACCAAAAATTAAGAAATATTCACAGTAAGTTAATTATCTATACATTTTTCAGAAAACCAACAAACGCACAGCTATAATAACTGATAGTTCTAACGGTTCTCTCTCTCATAAAATGGCAGCTTTCAACAGTCTTTTTTTTATAAACTACTTCATAATCCCCCTCGTAATAATGCCTGAATATGATATTTTGGTCTTGTGTAAGTCTGGCCGTTGCTGCTGGAGTTATTACCATCGTAAACCCACCCCCGCCTGTTTCTGCCTTGGTTTCGACCCAAATACTAGTTTGCTGGTTGTGTGTTGAGCGGCTTCACGGGGTGTCTGGTGACAGGGTGCACCAAGGGGCTGTCTGTACCAGTGTACCACACCAAGGGACTGTACCAGTGTACCACACACGCAACTCAACCCAAGTTAGAATATTTAGAATAGAGGAACGGTGTCAGAGCATAAACACAATCAATGTATCTAGATGCTTGTTCTATGAAATAGTTAATGCTGGTTCGTTTGTTTATATTTAATTTGGGGGGTCAGAATCACTTTAAAGTCCAATTCTTATCAATATCTCTCTCTACCAAGAATCAAACTTAATTAAGAAAGACACATGGTCTTTGTTTATATCAATATCAAACAAAGTTTAATTTGTTTTAAAGCGCACCATTCATACTCAATATAAAGCAAGTATTCGAGCCAGTGACCACATAATATCCGGCGTTAGGTTCGCAATATATTGGAATATTGGTGAACAGGAAGTGTTGATTTTCAAATCTTGACCGTGTGTATTGGGGGTGGGGACTTACAGTGTGATTTATCACTCTGACTTTCATAATATGATCTCTCATGAATGGGGTGCACTTCATCCAAAATGCCCTCATAGCACCAACCAAGTTGATTTAGGGGTTGAGCCCCAAGGTGGGTGCAGGGACCGGACACCAAAACGACTGTCTGTAAAACCCTTTTACCAAGCCTAACATAATATCTGACGATCTGTGTGTCTGTGGCTTCATGTGAAAGAAGCTTTTCAAAGCTGAAGCTTATAAAGAACAATTTGCGGTCTACCATGGGACAGCCAAGGCTTTCCGAGCTTGCGATATTATCAATTAAAAGTGAGTTGAGGAAAGGCATTGATTTCAATGAACTGATTCACAAGTTCGTAGCTTTGAAGGCCAGGAAAGGAAAGTTCCGATCAGTTGAGATGCTCACTAAGTGCTGAAGTGCTTGTGTATCTGTTCCGTTTTATTATTATTATTATTATTATTATTATTATTATTATTATTATGAGGATATTTTACTTGATCGGAGGAACTCTCTTCTGCACGACGCCATGGAAGGAAAGGTTGAGGGAAAGAGGAGCTTAGGAAGAATGAGGATTCAAATATCAGATGACTTGTAGGAAAGAAGAAAATTCTAGTAGCTGAAGAAGGAGGCAGAGAATGGGTGCATTGACAATCTAAGTTCAATGACAAAAGGAACGTACTTATCGTAAGACAGAACACCTAATAATGATTATAATAATAATATTTCAATATGCATTTGTTTACAACGTCTACATTATTTGTGCCACTACCCCGCCTTGGTGGCGTAGTTAGCCTTAGACTATGCGGCCACCGAAGCAGGTTACCCAGATTTACATTTTAAACAAAATCTTCATGCAATTTTATTTTTAAAACTACCCAAAGTTAAGGTGTGGCAGAAGGAAGCGCAAGTATTTTTACAGTTTTTATAGAATTGAAATTTTTTGGCCAAAATAAATTAAATATTTATTCAGTAGCGGCATAGAGTTTAGTTTTCTGCACATGTTAATATCAACAGATCCTGAATACCTTTCAAGGGTGTCCTGTAATTTTGTCAAAACTTTTTAAATAAAGAGAAACAGTTTTGACAGAATTTTAAAAAAATGTAGTACAAAAAAACTGTAAAACTACTGGCGCTCCCTTCTGCCGCGCCTTAAACTATTGTTTATTTGAGGGCTTCAATCAAAATCCAAACAACGCCCCGAGGACATAAGACGTAAAGATTTGTCATAATCTTAAGGTTGTAATTTTTCACGGTCACAATATTCGTTTCTTCCTCATTAGAGAGTAAAAAGTGAAATGAATCAAAATAGTTCAATATTGACAGGTTATCTCTGCTAAGTCAACTGGACTTTATTCCACAAGTACAGTCATATTTTCATAGAAAGAGCCCACATCCATAAAAATATACCTGCTATATTAGTATTATTTTATTAATAATATATGTCATGACATGTCATATGACTTTACTTGACAGTAAAGTTAGTATCGTTTCTAGATGTCAAATAAGGCTCTTTATATAATAGTTGGACTGTAAAATGTGTATATAAAATAAAGTTATATAAATGTGTTGTATTTACTGCTTGATAAACATTTTCTTTATATAATTTTTGCTTCGACAAGTGACAGATTGGTGGTATATTAGGATGGGTGGTCTGCGTGTGCATCAAACGCTCATAAAGTGATCTGTTATTGGGAAAACTTTGATAAACACCGCTTTCTTTGACAGTTATATATTAATCACCAATTTTGGTTATAAGTTATAATGCCACTCTCAACTGTATATATGTATTAATTCTTTTCCCCTCATTTTAAAACTTGGATTGAATTTGGATGTACATAGTACACAAAGCTATGTATTCAGAGTTAAAACTAAAAGTAACTTACGTTTTACTTTAGAAAGACAATGCTGTAGTATCCAAACAGGAAAAACCACAAACCCCCGAGATTTTAATTTTTTTATGTAAATACAAATACAGTACTAGCATTTTACTTTTTTTTTAGCTGTATTGTTTAACCCACTCATAATGTTACGTTCTTTGTGCGTAAAATAATTGCTACCGTGAGCGTGCGTCACATGTCCTAACTCCGTGACATAGTCTGCTAGAAATAGTACATTTACACCAACACTATTGCACGGGGATCATTTCTGATTAAATCTCCATTCTGTCATAATATAGACATACTGTAGTTATTAACAAGAAACTTTGTCTCTTTGTCCAGTAATCATTCAAATACGAATGTACTGCACACATATCTGGCACATATCGTATGTGTTTTATTTTCCCTTTTACTCCCATTCCTGAGTTGGGACTGCTATGATGAACGCTCTAAAT